>JAVCKZ010022787.1:0-19788 GCA_034780755.1 Lepetodrilus elevatus | reverse complement strand
TGACTTTCATATAACATGATTACTGAAATTCTTCCCAAAGTACTTTAAAAATTAATCGCGATACGTATCGTATCGTGAGCCTGGTATCGTGATACGTATCGTTTCGCGAGATAGGCGAATCGTGGCACCCCTACTATGTATCAAAACGTATCGAAAAAAGTATAAAATTGTAGTCTGTCCTGAACGCACCTCAGACTATATTGGCAACAGTTCAAAGGTCACTAATTAGGTTGTTTCCTTTCAGTTTAGGGCAGGAGGAAACCCACAACATCCATAGCACTGAATGTTGCAGTGAACCTGTGAGCACCGGCTGGTACTGACAAACCAGTTGTTATGAAATGTGGAAATAATAACATGTAAACATTTTCAATGTGTGTTCTTTTTCCATATTTATCCACACTCCCAGTGTTTATACGTTAACTTTACATTATTATGTGTTTCAGATCAATGATGGAGACTGGTATTTGTGGATTGTAAGTTTGAGCCTAACTGTCAAGTGATCTACAGAACCCTAATTTCTATTTTAATACCGTAGTCACAACAGTGTAAACAACTCTGCTAGTGCTAGAAATTTACCCAATGACTACCGGGTAATGGGCTTGTTGCATCTTTAAGTATTGTAATAAAAGAAAATTAAGTATTTCTAATGGCCCGGGCCATTGGGCGAGTAGAAAATCATAACATTTGTTATTTGTATCACTATTCCAGCGAGTATGTTTTAAAGTTACCGTAGTTTCTATCGCTGCTTTAAATTTATTATCCCAATATTTATCAGACAATAATATTGTAAAAGGATCATTTGTCAATATTACAATTAATAATTTCTTTTGGTATTCTGAACCCGAGATAATGAAACCTTTTTACAAATTATTTCATACTCAAGCTCAAATTGTATATCAGGATTTATGAACAAAACTTTGATTTGAACATGAAATCATTTTATTAATAGTTTTGTAATCTCATGGCCTGGTGCTATTTTCAGCCAATATATTTGATACCAGCCATCCTGTGTTTGCCGATTATCGTGAAACCCAGCTTGTCAGGTGTGTGAAGTCAATGTATTGTAGTTCTTTTCTTTTCTTTTATTATTTTCTTTATTTTCTTTTATATGCAGTAGACCTTGCATATAACGGACTCATTGGGACCGGCTATTTCTGTCCGTTATATGCGAAGTCTGTTATACGCATATGCCGCAATTAGCGTTAGACCGGACCTGGGACTTCAGATTCAGTCCGTTATATGCGAAGTCCATTATATGCGAGGTCTGGTTTATATGAGGCCTGTATATCCAAGGTCTACTGTATTTTACATTTATTTTATTTTAAATATTTTAAGTACATTTAGATTATATACGTATACAGGAGAAATTGACAATTTTGTAATAAATATAGATTATGATAGAGAAAAAAAATACTTACCTGGTAATTTTGATATTGAATGTTTGTCATCCTACAAGTTTTTACACATTATCAGGTGTCAATCATACATTTAATTTCAGAATATTAATAATATTTTTGAAATTGTTACATGGATTTTCATGAAGAATTAAAGCTGTATTACACTCACAATATCTTGAAATTATTACTGTGATCTCGCAGTGGCATGCTCATAATAGGAGGATAACCGGTAGCAACTATACAAAACTTGAGTAAAATTGCAAACTTGGCCACGAAATTACGAAACCTTATTAGTACGATTTCATGCTCAAACTATATGGAGATGTGTGAGAATTATTTTTGAGTTGACCATGAAATCGTACTCAGAAATGTTTCGTAAACTCGGGGCATGGGGCCTTCCACAGAATAATTAGAAAGTCAAGAATTACGTAAGATTGAAAGGAAGTGACAAGAGAACATAATTATTGAAAATTTATTTATTTATTAATGTTTCAAAATTATACAACAAATCTGCAGAATGTACTAACAAAACAACATAAATAATGATCATAAGAGTGAGATAATTATTGCTTTATGTCACAGCAGGAATCTTTCATCCATACGTGACCATATGATCATATGACATAAAATTATGATCATACGACATCAATATGACAATCACATAATTCTGACTTTCAAAATGTCTGCAGTTCAACTTTTAATTATCCCTCATCCCGCTACCTTATTTTACTTACATAGAGTTTGAATGTGACACCGGGCCTCAAAGGCCCAGGTAGTGTGGTGAGGGTTAAATACTCCAATGCATACCATATCTTGTTGACAATGAACAAACACAATGACATGATCATGATATACTAGTATTGAAATAAATTTTATACATTTTGTCATAATTTTGCTAGTAGTAAGAAAACGATAACTCTCTCCATGCTGAAGGCAACCGGAGATGCCCTAAAGAGCTGTGCATGTGCCTAATGCAGCATGGAGAGGGTTAATTGGCATTTAATATACAAGTGAATGATTATGGACTTTAACGTTGCTGCGGGAAGCTTTCACCAATTTGTGACAAATTTAATATACAACATGTATGTACAGTAGGTACAACGACAATGGACATCAATAATTGGCATATATTTACAATCATGAGACGTATTCATGTACAATAATTGACGTAAAATGCTATACAAAAGCATGTCTACATTTGTGAAATCACAAAATGAGACACAAACACAAAGAGATATGAAATGAAAATGTTCTTTCATATTGGTGGTTGTACGAGATACTTTCAAGAGACACTAGACATTGTGATGGTCCATTCAAACGACATTAAATAGATTGTAACAATTCTTTGATTATTGAGGTATTGCAAGAATTCAGAATTCTAATCTTTGGCATCTTTTGGATTGTGTATTTGTTAGATCTGACACAAAACCCACCTCCCCCCAAAAGTCAAACCCAGTATAGTAATAAATATAAAAAAACAAATGAATAAATAATAAAATAATTTAAAAAAAATAAAATAAAATACCTTAAAAAAAAAAAATAAAAAAAAATAAATAAAAAATAAAAATAAAAATAATCTTCAGGATAAGAACTTTCTAAATTTATACAGTTTAAAAAAGTTTCAAATATCATTAAAAAAATTAATTTCCCCATCATACCCAGAACACGTTCCAATGGACTTTGTCCTTCTGTTTCTCGTCTTAATTTACAAACACTCTTTACAAATAAAAATGGCGTCAATTGTTCATTTACATTAGCAATGAGTTAGCACCAATGGGCGTGTTGAACGCAGCTTCATGTCATGTTTCCTCACACCAGCGATGTAACAAACTGTCCAAGCTTGAAGGGGGCGTCCACCTTGGCCTCGAACAACACCATGTCATCGTCCAGATTGCCTGAAGTGACTGTAAAATCACAGCATGATATAAAACCAGTATATTACGAAGTGTAAAGGTTCCCACACACCAGAGGCAGAGCCGAGCGAGTTATCACTGTGTCAGTCCACGACGACAACAACATAATTCTTTGAAATTTGTCCTTGCAAATTTTGCTTTTTAGTGTGCAAGCATACAGAAAATGATAAGGTTCTACCTCAGAATGTAAATCACAAAGTTTCACCTTTGGTGTGTAGTGAGATTTAGGCAGCATTTAAAATTACTTAATTGAGTAATACTTCCAGTTAATTACTACAACATTATGTTTGCTATACCCTCCACATTCTATTCAAGTCCCTTAAAAAAGAAATCCAACAACATAAATAGCCCAAGTTTGTCAAATCTGCCAATATTATATGAAACACTAGTAAAATCACATATTTGTATCTGTTGCTGACATGAACACATTTCCATGTGTGCTGGTTGAGCAGATTCACCCTGCTGAATTACTGAATGGTATTGCTCTGTTGTACATCTCCAGTTGCCTCCAGCAAAGATAAGGTTAAATTGAAGCGCCCTCCAAGGAATGGTGGGGTCTATTCCCCGGATCCAGACTTGTGATATATTCCCCATACCCGGACCCAATTCCACCTAATCTGATTGGCTTATGTGGATAGGGTTAGAGTTAGGGTTAGAGTTAGGGTTAGAGTTAGGGTTAGGGTTGGGAAAACATTGTATTCATGTTTTGGGTCACATGAGCCAATCAGATTGCTGGGAATTGGATCCTGGTTCAGTGAATAGACAGCAAGTCCGGATCTGGTGCTGTAGGGTCCGGGGAGTAGATCACGAGCCAAGGAACACATACCTCTTTCGACCTTTGAGCTTGTGAACAGCGAGGCTGTGGACTTGGTTGTGAGATACGTCCGTGTCACACAGTTTAGATCTTCCAGCATCTGAAGAGAACAATGGGTCGATGAAAAAATAATCTGTTTGAGAGGCCAACAGAAGACACTACAGTGACACTCCTAGGACAAGACATGACACTACCAGTGACACTCCAAGAAACCAACAGAAGACATTTAAACAGGCTCTCCTAGATGTCAACAGAAAACACTACCACAAACTCCTTGAGGTCAACACAATCTGCTAGCAAGAGGTTCAACAGCAGACACTCCTAGAGGTGAAGAGGACACTAACTGACCTCCACAAGCTGACATTACTGCAGACACTCCTAGAGGTGAAGAGGAGGACACTAACTGACCTCCACAAGCTCCTGGATGACGACGGGCTGCAGGAAAGGCATGTACTTCTTGTAGATGGCGGTGTTCTGGATGCCGGGGTTAGACATGATGTGCATCATCACCGACTCCAACATCAGCTTCAGCAGCCACTTGTTCAGCTGACCTTCAGGCTTTCGCCAAGGTCGCGCGATCAGGCGCACCTTCTCCACATTGCTGCAAGAAAAGATCAGTAGGAAAATGTATGCTGGACAAGAATAAAAATTATCTCCCTGGGAATGGTGACTGCAGATAATTTTGCAGAGACACATTTCAACTCCATAAGAATCAGGGTGGCCTATTCTCAAAATGTTCTTACGATCATAAGACAATTTTAGCGATTCTTAGGCTAAGAAGTTTGTAAGTACGTTTCGAGAATAGACCCTCAGCACTCTAGTGACTTATCCCATAGGTTAGAACTTGCATGCCTCAGCTCCCTAGGGATGATGCTCACCTGAGACCAGCAGCTTTGGGGCCCTGGAAGTGTGTCATCT
Organism: Lepetodrilus elevatus; assembly: GCA_034780755.1. NCBI lineage: Eukaryota > Metazoa > Mollusca > Gastropoda > Lepetellida > Lepetodrilidae > Lepetodrilus > Lepetodrilus elevatus. The sequence continues at coordinate 14,746 of JAVCKZ010022787.1, read as the reverse complement.
GTTCGCAGTCGTCCGCCAGGTCGCAGGTGCTGGTCCCCATGTCACACACAGACTTATCTCCCCTTTGTTCCGGCTCACCAGGGGGAAACTCGTCCACCAATGACACTTTGTCTGCTTCCTAAGAGAGAAAGAGAAAGCTATTATTTGAACTTTCCATAAACATCATTTAGTTATTCACACTAATTGAAGATACATTTTAAAACAGGCTATCATAACCTAAAAAAGTCGTAAATGACCAATTCATCTATTCTAATAATGTTTATGGCTTTACCTAGACAGCAACACAATAGTTCATCCTCGGACCACACAGCCTACCAGTACTTAACCTATGGCAGTTATGTGAATTCCCAGAATGTACAAAAACACATCCACAAGGAGTTTCAGCTAAGTCGGACCAAGACCATCCCAGAAGACAGAATCCGGAAATATCATGTTATTGGGGGTCTATTTATAGCAGACAAGTCTATTTATAGCCGACGGGCCAGCAGAGACCCTCACCTGGTCAATGAACTGCATCATGGCCGCGTGAGCGCCGGTGTTCTTGTACGAGTGGACCAACCACGGCCGAGCGTTGGCTAGACTGACCAATCGGATTTTGCACACGCCCACACGCAGGATCTGAAACATGCAGATGGAAAATGGCATAAAAATTTCATCCTACGATTAAATTTTTTAAGTTAAATGAATCCGTGAATGGATGGGATTACTGTAGAACGTTTTCATCTAGTGTGGAGGAATTCTAACTGAAAGTTAATTTGACACCCACAATCTGAAATAAGAATTTGGAATAATATTTTGGCTATGCAAGGATATTTTAACACAATGTTAATTCTATGACAGCTGTTAAATTGCAGGATCTGAAATGATAAACAAATATTACATACAGTATATTAAAAAATTAAATTATAATAAAATAAAATAAATCTTTTTTCATAATCTGAGCATCACTTTTCTAACTACCAAAAAAACATTATTTGTCACTACAAAATAATGTAAAATCTTCCATAATGGCGGCCATATTGGAAATTTGACCAAATTTATTTGAACACTTCTCTACTTGTATCTTCATCCACTTCCTGGACTCCATCGGTCTCATCGCTACTTCATCTCATAGAAATTAACAATAACTAACAAACATTTTATTGAAGCTCACATGAAATTTTAATTCAATTTTAACTATAGTTAATATAATAAATACTAATAATAAGTTGGCATTGGTTATTATTATACTATTATTAATATTATTATTATTATAATATTATTTGCAAGAAATAGATAACACAGAAATCTGGGGTGTGGCAAGATATGAACGCAAGGGCATCAATGTTTACGAAAGTCTTGATAAGGTGCGCTGTCTGTACCATGGCAACCATCCTTGGTCTATCAGTACCATCCAGTGCTCGCAGGTTCACTGCAACATTCAGCGCTACAGAAGTTCGGGTTCCTCCTGCCATGAAATTGACAAGGCGTGATATGTGAAAGAATCTTGAAGGTGACACTAAAAAAAAATTTTTTTTAAATATACACACAAATAAAATGGAAAATCTAGTAGCATATTACATAACTTGGGACAAATTTTAATTATGTATGTTCTAAAGTCTGCTTGAGATATAAATTATTATTATATGTAGTATACATTCATGTGTGATATTCCTGATTTGTATTTAACCAATACTGGCATTGCACCAATGTACCTAGATCACAAACGTGGAAGATTTATCGTGTTTTCCAGCAAATATCTCACACAATTCATGATTCACAAGGCTTTCGCAAAATCCCATCCACAAAATATTCTTCACAATTTCTAGTAAAACTAATGAAGCTGTTCACTATTGTCAGTTTATGAGCCACTAAAACAAAATATTTCCTAACAAATTAGAAAATGTTTACGTGTGATCGATACCTGGTTTATACCGTAATAAAGCAAACTAAGCCGTTTGACTCAGACTAAAAGAGAGAAATCCATAATCAAGATGTTTATCTTACCTAATGTTATTATCTGCCAGACTTTCTCCAGGTAATGGCTGCAGTAATTATTTAGCTTCAAAAATAGTTTATTTATTTTCTCTGAACAAATTGTTTCAGAAAAGAAATTCCAATAAAATGGAATTTTTCAAAATGTAAAGTTTGCTCATCAAGATTGCTAAAATTGTTTCATCATCCAAATAATATTTGGTTATAAATTCAAATCAAATTCAATGAAAATTATGTGGCTAGGTCTTGTCTTCTTTATATCAGAGCAGAGCAGAGCAGAGAGATAAGAGAACCAGTTTAGATGAGCCATAATAAAAGTGATCACGAAACATGTACTTTTAACCCTTTTATAATTGAAAATTATGAACTGCGGAACATTTTGATCTAGATAGCAGTTTGCCTTGTATACTTCACATGGAATTGAGAAGGTGAAATGAGTGCACAGATCCATTGAACAGTACCACGAAGAAGCTTTTGAGAATGGATTTAGCAGAAAATAAATAAGCACATTATAATGAAATGTAGGTTGGCATATACTTAGAGCTTAAAACACAAATAGGGATGTAGTTAGCATGTTGGAAAAAAAATCTAGAAAGCCACTCTAAACCCCAATTAAAAAAAATAAAAAATAAAATTATCGGAAAAACAAAAACAACAACCTTCTACTGGGTTTTAATCCCTACCCAGAGATCAAGCATCTTTTGCACTATGTACAGCTATCACTCTTGCTCAGAGATCATCGTTAACCCTCTCCCTGCTAAATTAGGCACAACCAACTCTCTTTAGGGCATTTCCGGTTGCCTTCAGCATGGAGAGGGTTCATGGTTGTCTCAGGCACTCCTCCCATTAAGCGATCGTTGAAAAACGGTCGTATAAACGGAGCACTGAACCCGGATGGCTCTTCTGTTATTGTTATTGTCACAAATATTAACATCCTCCTAAATCATCCATAGTTTGCTAGCCAGCGGTCAATGTGTCATATTGTGATGGAGGGACAAGCAGAGAACGTAGTTAACCTTAATTCATGCAGGGTGATGACATGTCTCGAGCTGTGAGTAGACCCACACCCCAATAATATGCATGTTTACTGTTTGCTTGTAAGTCAGAGAGTGCAGTTCGCTTAGCACTATCATAATCATACTTAAAACATTGTAAAATTGCTGCCTATATCTAAATCCTTGTACACAGTTGAATGCGACATCAGCAGTATTTATTGATCACAGAAATCATAATGCCGAAAAAAGGTTTCATTACGTTGTCGATAATAATCGCGAAGTAGCGGTGATGCATCGTGAGTGAGTGAATATGGAGTTTAACGTCGCTGCGGGAATCTTTCACCCATTTGCGACGGTGATGCATCGTAAACATGGCCCTATTATTAGCATCGAATCCAACATTTGACATGTCATCGGTCAAAGGTATCTGAGAAACCGTTGCTTCTAAACCTGTGCTGTACAGGTAGAATATGGCAAATATAATAATTATACCGGGTTCGTACGTCCACGGCCATAGTATGATCTTAAAGAGTGCGATAAATATTAACAGAGGATAAATATGTCAATGGGAAGTTGGCTCCTTTTTCCTTTTTCGATATTCATTTTCTTTCTAGTTTTTAATCCTTAAAACGTGCCTAAATCGGAAGTGTGCTCATATGACACCTACTTAAGGCTGATAGGCTCTATTGAGACCTTTATATTGCAACTATCAAATCTGAATTATATAATCTTTCATGTACCGTAGAACACTAACTCCTTATTCAACATGTTTAACAGCTGAACAATTTTGAATATCGAAAAATGAAAAATGAGCCAACATTGCCGATAAATATAATCAACATACGGTCCACCTTGCTGCAGTATTGAAAGGCAAGCGTAGAAAGTATTCACAAAGTGTAGAAAGTATTCACATTGTGTAGAAAGTATTCACAAAGTGTAGAAAGTATTCACATAGTGTAGAATACATTAGATTGCCTACATATTTCCACGTCTCAATGTGCCGTAAATTACACATATTATCATTTACTGGTATTTGTGGAACCATTTGATAGCCAGATAAATGGGTGTCAAGTTTATCATAAATACATATAATAACCCTCTCTGTCTCTGAGCTGAATCTATAGAAATAACTCTTTATAGGACATCACATTAGGTAAAACTGAGCTTGTAGTGTTTGTACTATTTTTGACAGGTATAGTTAGGCATGTGATATGGTAGCCTAAATTGGAAGTTGGAAGTGCTAATATAACCAATGTAATAATAATTATGTCGCACTGAAGAAAAGTGATATTTGGTTGAATTATTTACATGTGTTTATGAGATTTAGAGTAAGAAATATTGATTTAATTCTTATGAATACAACTTGCTACTTATTCCTCTAGTCAAATTGATCATCATATATTAATATTTAATCAACCAGGACTAATATCTCAGATCAGTAACTTTACACTGAAACAAACTATACTATTTGTTTTAATTCTATGACAGGAAAACAGCTTCTTTTAATCTTTCATGTCTCTTTGACATATTTCCCTTTCCTGTACAAGATTCTAAGAATGAGTAGAATACATTGTACCATCGTGAACGAATGAGTCATTGCTTTTAATTTTACGTCACAGTGGGAATATTTCATCCTTACATTTCAATCTTTCGTCTTTACCATGAAATGAGAATATCTTAGGAGGTACAAAAGGGATAATGTCTATGCCAAGTGAATGTAAAATACGGCACTTTACATCAATCACACAAGTTTAGTCCAACGAGGTCCAATACCGTACACCACTTAAACCACAGAAAGTAAACACGCACTCAGCAAAACCTTAACAGGTGTGAAAACCTCCCACACAAAAGCAGGATTTGCCATTAACCATCCTGTCATTTCAGCTGATCAATTTGTGTTTGAATTATGCAGATCAACAAAAGAACGCCGATATTTAATTTGGACTAGACGGCACTACAGCCAACAATCAAACACCTACGGCCTTGCACGAGCCGCAAATTATGAGACGGGAGGCTGTGTTTGTACGGCAGTGGTCATCAGTGGTCAATACCTCGGCAATCTGGCCGTCGTTGTCGCCATGGGATTACTGGACATGCCTTCGTCACGAGGCGCACAACAACAACAATGTACCGCTCTGCGATGACGATAAACACGATCTGGAAGAACTGGCGACGTAACATTCGTGGCTTGTTTTGTTTACGACTTGCAGACGCAGCACGAGATCTTTGGACAAATATTTAATGACGGCACTGCGATGACTCAATGAGCAAACAGTTCAGAATTGAAGACAATCGAGTAGATCTTACTGTAGAGATATCGTGTTTCTTACAGCTAGAACTCTTTCACTGTCAACAAATATCAATACCAATCCTAAATCGTAATCCAATGGTATAACGTCATGTAGAACCATGATAACAACACATCATTCTAGATTTTTTCTTTCATTAACCTGACCCAAGCATTATTGTAGTAGAAGAAGCTGTCACCTGTGTGTAATAGCAGTGTGGTACAGTACCAGTAAGGCAACGCTTCAAACAGAAAATATAGACAGTATTCTTGGTCTTCATATAGTGCAAGTAGTTCCATGCACCCATGTCCTATGCTCACAGTGCTAGGGGATGGTGGTCCAGTCAATGTCGTGTCTCTTGATCCATTCTAGCCCAGCCTGGTATGCAATTACTGTGTCCTTCATATTACATAACCTGTTTGATGAACCCGTTCTTACTCTAGATTGTGTACCTAGGTGGTACTTTTGCATTGTTATGTGGGAGTGTCCAGTGACTTGTGACAGTGACTTGTGACAGTGAATTGACAGTGACTTGTGACAGTGACATGAAACTCTGTCTTTGACCAGCTTGCTGGTGTATGATATCACTGTATTGGTGGTCGATGGTTTAGGGTCTTGGTGGTTGATCTGATGGTTTAGGGTCTTGGGTGTTGGGCTTAATGGTCAATGATTTAGGGTTTTGCTGGTTGATCTGGTGTATTAGGATATTGGTGCTTGATCTGGTGGTTGATATTCTAGACTAGGGTATTGATGTAATGGTTTAGGGTCTTGTTGGTTGATGGTGTGGAATGTTGATCTGATGGTTTAGGGTCTTGTTGGTTGATGGTCTTGAATGTTGATCTGATGGTTTAGGATCTTGACTTGTTGGTCGATGGTTGAACTGGTTCTTAGCTTATGATGATGGACTTCATCTGTTAGAGTCAGAGACATGACTATGATATCGGTTGAGGTTGAAATGTGTTTACTCATGCTACGTGAGTGTCTGCTGCTTCATCATCATCTGTTGTAGCCATCATGTTTTGCAGCTAAAGGCCACAGATCTAGCACATTAAGTGACAAACTGCTTAAATGACTATGAGAAGTTAGTTCCAGCCAGTTGACAAATAACCTCGTTTTCCTCTAAACTACAATTCTCATGCTATCATTTCTTTCAAACGAGCCCCACGGTACGCATTGCTGCGTCTGTTTTCAGGTACAACCATCAGGAAAAGAAAAACAACCTCAAAGAGATTCCTGATAAGATTGTAAGCTGGTTATTACTATTAGTGGGATGTAGTTTCTAGATAAGGTTTCACATTAGACTACTTCTGAAATTTACTATAAAGGCATTTCAATTAAAAAAATAAAAATTAAAAAAAGAAATTCAACATGCACCTTAAATAACAGATAAAATGTACTTGTAGAATCCCAATCAAATTTCGATAGATAAGTCTTTAGAATTTATTAATCCAACATTCATCTGAAAAACGGACAAAATGGGAAAATTAGTGAATTATTGCTTAACATTATGGCATGAACTTGTCCTCAATTCTTAACCATGGATATTAAAAGACATGGTATTTAACAGAACTAATGACTTGTCCAGCAACCTTATCAATGCCGTTAGAAACTGTCATTCTTTAAATACAGAAAGTAAATGATTCCATGTCTAGCAGATGTGCGTAAATGCCAAAGGTTTGCAAGGAACATTAACAAGTTATTTTTATGCTCGCTACATTAATATCATCAATCACCAGTGCTATTGATGTTCCATACATTGTTGTAAAACAACGCAATCTAGCGTGTGTGAGAATACAAAAAGATGTATGGTAATTACACAAAATTCTGTTTATGTATCCAACACAATTATGCCATACATTATGATGTCACTTAAAAAGAAATTGACTTTCAAATTGTCCTAAAAAAAGGGGGTTGAATTACCAATATTTCATGGTTAACATTTACAGATTTATCCAACAAAGTTTCCAATTAAATTTTCACAATCGTTACTTTCGTAGTGCAATAAATGAGTTTACTCATCGACAGGAGGCTTAGATAGTTGTTGCAATTTCCCACATTAAGCACGCATGGATTACATGCAAGTTACAAATCTGTACTTTGAAACCACCCACAAAACTTGTTAAACCAAACAATATCGTTGAACGGAAACTCGTTACGAATGACACAGGATTTGTTTCGTGATTTTGATCGTATTCCATGTTGTTAATTTCCACTCGGCTACTCCTTAATTCAAGTAAACAGATGACTACAAATTGAATTGAGGAAGCATGCGTACTTGAATTCTAAGTTCTACTCAGCAACCATTGCCGACGTAAAGGTGTCGAAAACCACGCATATTTATAGAAATACATTAATAATATTCAAAATAGTTTTAAAGTTACTTTGTATCCACATAATTTAGTGCTTTACAGTACAGTGCTCCCTCGATATAACGCTGAAGTTGTGGTCCATGACATGCCACCCGCGTTATAATACCCGCGTTATATCAACAAATATAATTAATGAAAAAAACAAGATATTTAATTTTTAATTTTTTTTTTTTTTTTTAATGGGGTACACGTTGTATCCGAATCCGCGGTGCATCAAAGGGCATTATATCGAGGGAGCACTGTACTTGAAACCAAAGTATAATTTAAATTGATTGATATGAGTGTTTTTCGTTGCAGCGGGAATAGTTCACCTACCGTATATGTGACGACAAGTAGTTAGAAAATTACTTCAAACCACAATCAAAGGCATAATAAAGTACTTCAAGCAGACACACTCGTTTGTAAACACAATGTGTTTTCAAAACTTCAATCAGAGAAGATTCAATTAATGTGTTTGTGTACTTTAAAGATAATAACGCGTTCTTTTAAAGTCAAAATACTTCAAACATATGTCAAATTCTTCATCTTTATATTTATATCCAAAACATTTCTATATTAACTTTCTAATTGCTGAAGCGAACTGTAGGTGCCTAATAGACCAACAAATGGTTAACCCTCTCCTTGCTATAGGCAACCAGAGATGCTGTAGGGAGAGGGTTAATACAGTATGGAGATAGAGGTGAAATTAAACGATTGATTTGAGGCATAATGCTGTTGTTCCCCTGCCCTCCCTAGAATGACAGATAATGGTGTGAACATGGTAGGATGAGTGCCTGAAGCAACCATGAGTCGCAGTACAGCCAATGAGCTACCATTACCGTGCACTTGAACCAAGGGAGACAATTGCATAGCATGCACAAACCCTTTCCCTCTGCGGACGTGGAAAACGTTTTCCCACCGCGCACAGAATGCACCAGGGCTCCCTGGGCTTGGATTAAAACTATCACGCACAAGGGATTTGCGCATATGCAAATTCGTGCATATAAATATCCATGGAGTATTTGCCCATCAATCAGACTTATGGGCACTTTCTGATTGCTTCGAGCAATGCACAGGCACCCAAATACCTCTCTGGCACTGAAACTACCCATCGGTCTAAAGTGACCGGTCGTGGAAATTACTTGGCAAGCAGGAAGTCTCTCGGAAGGAACTATTTCCTGTTTGTTTTGTCCAGGAATTTAGACAATTCAGTTCCGGTGTTGTGAAAATGTCCGTGCTGATTTGAAGAAGAAATACACTGGTTGTACCTAGAGAAGCTTGACCATAATGAAATGATTATTGTTTGTTTTGTTTTGTTTTGTTTTGTTGGAGTTTGGTTGGTATGCCTGTTGGGGTGGAGAGGAATGGAGAGGAAGGTATGCAGAGTTGATATTGGACTATTTTGGTACATTCCTAATTGTAAATTCATGATATGTTTAGTATCCTGTTATTTTTCAATATTATGGTCAAAACTTGAAGCCTTGAAATCATCAATAATAAACATTTAACTGTTGCATCAAGCTATGATAGGCAACATTTTCAGGCAAGCATCTGCAGTCTACGTTCATCATGGACAGATCATGGAATTTAATGTGTTCATTTCTCAGGAATTGTCACCTGATATAATAGGGATTTTTCATACACCAAGTAAATGTAACTCGAATATATAATCTATGCCTTTTAACACTCTCCCTGTTGGATTAGGCACAGCTACTGCTTTTTAGGGCATCTCTGGTTGCCTATAGCAAGGAGAGTGAAAAAACAAACCAAAATATCTGAGATTCTATGCCTTTATAGGCTTTAACCCTCTCCCTGCTGAACTAGCCACAGCCACTGCTCGTTAGCGTGTCTGTTTGCCTACAGCACATAGAGAGTTAAATCGCATAGGCGGGAAACCATACCGTTGACGTTTAAGTCGAAGAATTCTTCACGCGTCACATTTTTGCCTTCTCGCATCAAAACCCGACGTTGTCAACCGTGATCAGAAGTGACTAAATTATTACTGCAAATTGACGGACATGAAAGCAGTATTTGTTCACGACACTCTCGATTCCTCTCTCTCAAGGATTTCAATGTATCCGACATCAATTTCATGAACTACGAGTAAATGAGGAATTAATCATTAAGTGGATTCCTCTCACCTGACCTTGACCCCTGGTATAATTGGCAAATGCAGTCGTAAACTCTCCGATATGGAAACGCCGAGCCAATGTAATCGTAATTAAATTTGCGATATTGTGGCAATGTCCGATTCAGCGTCCCGACGAGACGCATAACGGGGCAAGATGCATGATGGGAGGAAGTGCTAAATGTGACGGTAATCAAGTCCCGTGGAACCGCTCGATCATAATTATTGCGAGTCTTCGTCACTACCGCCAACATACTGAGACGATAAATCGTGTACAGGGCCTCGACAATCACCAGAACCTAACATTAATCCGCGTACTTAGAATGCGATTTTCACCCTTTTAGCGATGCATACATACGAAGACACTCGCAATAACGTTAACGCGCTCCCAATGGGTCTAGACGCAGTTTCACTTACTTAGAGAAACATATCTGTGTAATCGTCACCTAATCAAACAATGAATACTATTAATGGGAGAAAGAGAATGTGGAGAGTGGTGCAGATATAGTGTCTTTATCTAACATATGTCAGTTATTAATATTGCTGACAATGGGAAATACCAGCTTCTCATTCATTCAATTTGTTTATTATGAAACCCAGAAAATAATAAAATTATTATTAAACCAGAAAATAAGGTTAGATTTAAAATCAGTCCTAGGTGTCAATTTTCACTGTGGAGAAGTTTCATGTGTGGTGAAATTGAGACGAGATGTGTGTAAATAGGTTATCATTTGTGTAGCTTTACTGATTGCTAAATGTTTCAATTGTGTGCAAACTCATAAAATAATATTCCTTTTCTCATTGTTTGTATGCAAACTCATGAAATATTGTGTGCATATTATCTAATTTGATTCGAGAAGTGATGTTTCATTGATTGACTATACAATTTCATCATAACAAATAAAATCCAAAGTAAAACTTTAAATAAATATATTTGTAGATTGAATTTGTTGATGGCCCATCTAGGATCAATAGATTATAGGGTTTTACTGACTAACTCTAACACAACTTTCTACAGTTTGACTGGTATTGGAAATAATAAATCTTTGCGCGATGATGTTTCTATGTAAATAATATTAACATTACCTTCAGAAAATGAGGATAAAAGATGTATTAACTACTACCATACAAAGTTTCCCCAATTATCTGAGGATGAGCTAAAAATACGACTGATCAACTCGAACATTGTGTATTGCTAGATAAATGCGTAATAGAATTGTTTCATGTTTGTGGTACTACACGTGTGTTTGAATGTCATCTCACGGTTATTTACATAAACTATTCTGTACTCTTGGCAATGACATTCATAAAATATAATGGTTAAGACATTCATATCGTATTTTAAAATAGACGAGATATACCTGTGGAAAGCGTAATCATGTTAAACATGTAACGTGAAATGTGATTTCATATGAAGGGGAAGGGGTAATGGAATTAAGTCAAAGACAAAGATTAATGCGGGTGAGTATTTGTTCCGTAAGTAAATCCATACAAACAAAAGGACTCCCACTGTAGATATATCAGCGTTACAAAACCACACATCATACGCTAATCATTTCATACTCAAAAATAGAACGAAACGTCATTAAGATGGATTAATGTTCGCGATGTCCAAGTACTTTGATTTTAGATACGGCAAGATGATATTACTTTCACTGAAACGTGTGGGTTTTTATCCCAATATGGACTGTTGAATGACTTTTGTAAATGAATTTGTATTTCACATTAATCGAAGAAAAGAATATTAACAGATTGATGCCACACCAACATAATACAGTAAATTGTTGATTAATGAGTTTGGGATGTATGGTACACATCAGGCATGGCAACAGATAATCACGATTTCCGTGGAAAACAAGCCGACAAAGCCACATACAGAACAAATAAATCGATCCCTGGACAAATAAATCACGGATTACGCCTTTTATGACATTATACACTCTGAATGTGTGTTCCACCCTGAGGTTTTTAAATAAATTATTGTCAAGGAGTTGCATGGTAGCCATTTTGAAATCTTCGAATATTAATCTTAGTTCTGGCAATTACGTTTATTAGGCAGTGAGTATTCCGATTATTTTTCCTTGGTTGAATGGATTGAATTGGTTGAATTGAATGACTACTTTATCAACCATTCAAAGAAACATATATATTATGGAACAATAATTTTAAAATATGAATAATATTACAGCCATTAGACTATTGGGAAACCACTATTGTAAAATTGCAATATCTAGCGTACATAACTGTCTCTTGATGGTAAGACAACATGTTTGCTTACATATTTTGACTCGTTGAAATGAAAGAGGGTCTACCTGGAAAGGTTTTCTTGCATTGAAGTCTCTATAGAAGATAAACCAAACCTCCTAAAGATTGTGTGAGTGAGTGATTATGGAGTTTAACGTCCCCACAGGAATCTTTCACCAATTTGCGATAATCCTAAGGAGAGTTATTCTCATGTTTAGTACTTCTACGGGAATACTAAAACATGGCCCAAGATGGCTTTCAGGAAACTTCATAGTTTTCCAGATGGATTTCAAAATTGTTCCCCAATGGCTTTCAAATGGGCTCCAATAACAAGACTATCAATGAAAGCTTCCAAGAGGAATTCCATGTCATTCAAAGAGGACTTCTAGAGAAGGTTCAGAAGGTGATAAGATACTACTGGAAACGACCATCAACAATATTTCAAAAGGGTTTCTATAGAACATTCAAGGTATCATTTCTCCAAGCTCTCATCTCCACTATGAGACCATATCACTCTTGTAAGTGCACGATCCCCATGTATTAGAGATCGCTACAAGAGTCCTTATGGTCTCGTAGTAGATATGAGAGCTTTGAGAAATGATACCCAGGAGTTCAGGGCATACTGGTATTGTAACAGGACCACTGTTGACCACTGCTGACCACTGCTGTTTTCAGTATTGTAAAAGGACCACTGCTGATCCTTGGATTCGAACCCGAGTTGCTGGATTGCGAGCCCAATTGCTGGCCGACTTCGCCAAAGGGGTAACCCCATTGGCCAAGACCAGTAGGAGAGTCTTATATCACACCAGGATACACTATTAATCCAGTCCGTGCTCATTGCTCACAAGCTATTCACAGGAATATCAAATACAATTATCTGTCATCAAATCAAATCAGTCGAAAGCGAAATCGTCCCCTGGTGCAAATGTTGCTGTCATTAACGTATTGGCAGCAGGGAATGGTTGGCAATGATTGGCTCCCTTGTCATCGCCATGACGACATGGTTACTTCTGAATGTTACATAGAGGTAATCAACAAGGACCATCATCATACAGTAGATGCCAGCATTTATATAGGATTTCGTGGAAATGGTACAGTTGTGGATAGTTTGTAAGTTTGTAATTATACTCAGAAAGTTTTTTAGTCTGTATCAGTTAATCACACTCCAAGGCTAAAAAAACGTTCTGAGTACAATTTCATGCTCAAACTCAACTTTTAAATTGGACTTAAAATTTTTCGGAATCTTTGAGCATTTAAATTGGACTAAAAAAGTTTCGGAATCTTTGAGCATTTTTTTTAGTACAATACGATTCATAGCCACAGTAAACCACTATACAAAACAGACTCAGCATATATCTCAATAGCGATACCTGATGAACCATGCTAATTACAGCCTTGATTGAATGACAAACATGTAGCGATAAAGGGAGGTAATTTGCTTTGGTGGTAAATGTGTAGCGATAAACGGTGAGTGAGTGAATATGGAGTTTAACGTCGCTGCAGGAATCTTTCACCCATTTGTGATGAAGCGATAAACGGAGAGAAAAAAATCTAAGTGATAAATATACAGTAAGTAACAGACAGAGAAACATTCAACAGGTAAAATAGTGGGAGAGTTTATCATTCAATAGGTAAAATAGTGGGATAGTTTATTATTCAATAGGTAAAATAGTGGGAGAGTTTATCATTCAATAGGTAAAATAGTGGGAGAGTTTATCATTCAATAGGTAAAATAGTGGGAGAGTTTATCGGGCATTTAACTCTGAAACAGCTGGACACAAGTATTTTGCAATGATTTAGGGCCACGCTATTCTGGATGAGTTAAAATAGACTGAGAATTAATTATTGGAAGATGAAAATAGAAGACGTAAAATGTTGTTTGGATGGTTTTTCTTCCTGCAATGGAGTTGCAATTTGAAAATGTAGTGGTGAGAAGTATTTGTGGGTGTGTGGGCGTCGTGGGGATTTTCTTTCACTATCACCTATCTTTTTGAATTTGATGACTGTCAAAATAAACTAGTAATAATCCGAATCTGTTTTTTTCCCCTGAATATAATTGGCATTTCTAATCTAATCTAATCTAATCTAATCGATTTTCTACTTTTAGAAGCAGCTTCAATGGTTATCAATAACATCGTCACCGATCAGAATCTATTCAAATAATATAATTAATTTTTCTTCTTCTGATAATGGTGGCAGTTTTTGTTATAATCTAACACTGTTTATACCAATTTTAACAGCCTATTAAGAGATCTCAGAATATTGAACACCACGACATCTCAGATAAATCTGGCGAAATAGCTTATGGCAATAATCAACATGGCAGATCACACACTACCTGGGCACCGGGACAACAGAGAAAGACAGAGATAGACAGAGATAGACGGAGATAGACGGATCCGACTCAGAACTGCCGATTGGAATCTATCGCGTAATTATTTATGTTTCTCGGCAGATTCGCTGAGCCAAGCATAATACTGAAGATAAACAGTAGTAAATGAGAACTCTGTTGTTCATAAATATGTAAGTACAGTAATATGTAATGTCATGCGATACGATTCAATCAAGTGTAACTTCAGAATTAGTACGGAGAGTTCAACGGATAGACAGACTGAATGATACAGACAGATAGACAGACTCAATGATACAGACAGATAGACAGACTGAATGATACAGACAGATAGACAGACTCAATGATACAGACAGATAGACAGACTCAATGATACAGACAGATAGACAGACTCAATGATACAGACAGATAGACAGACT
>JAVCKZ010022676.1:0-19790 GCA_034780755.1 Lepetodrilus elevatus | reverse complement strand
CGCGTCAGAAAGGTAACTTTCGCGAACATTGATGCCGGGCCCCCGGGACGGGATTTGAACCTGGAACCTTTGGCTCCAAAGTCCAACACTCTACCACTGCGCTACATCCCGCCCCGAATTTTCAATTAAAATAAACAGAATTTTAATCATAGTATTTAACATTCATTCACGAATTACTGGCTTTAATGTTTCCTAAATCAATGCAAATCATATCAAAGGAATACGCATAACATTTGAAGGTCTACAACATATTTTCATTCACTTAATTTATGGCACCCTTGTCTTTAAGATAAACATTTCCTGTATTATTACATTATTAATTTTGTGGCGAGATAAAAGGGACCATCTATAATCTGATAAGTTGTTTTGAAATATGTCATGGATGTCACATTGATGTCACACAGATGTCACATAGATGTCACATAGATGTCACAGACAGCCATTTAGCCTCACTTGTTGACATATCATTTTAAAATGACAGAAAGGGTAAATTTTCCAATTTACAACCTTTTAACATAAACTACCTCTGATGATGTTAATTTAATATTTTACTGATAAAACCTTTGAGTAATAAAAGATTTGATGAAGGTGTAAAATTGTCTATATGTTGTAATGATGTTTTTCACATATTGTATTACATGTAAATATTATTGATAAAAACATACACCTTTCTGACTGTAGTAACGGTAGCAAAATAATTTTTATCCTGAAATATTAACACACTTTATTTTTTAATGAAAACACCTGGTTCGAGACCCCAGCTGCTTTTTTTCGAATCATTACATCACCAATAAATATATCCGCCAGTTGGAATTCCACAAAATAACACAGGAACCAGACTAGAATGTACAGTCTGACCAAAACAGGCTGGACAGTAGTGGAAGACTTTCGGCATTGAAATGCAGGGAAGAAGGACCTGTGACAGTCTGGTTGGACTCTATACAATGTCATTGTGGACAATCTTGAACCTCAGCTCAGCAGTGGCCGAGTCATAATGGCCGAGAGACTGGTATTTCTCAAACAGTGCCTGTGCAAATCCTCGAAATTTGCTCCGTTTTTTTCCTGTTGTCGTTTGGAAACAAGGACCGCAATGTCTAAGGCGTCGGAAAGACACGCCGAGACAAACATGGGATAACGGTGAAAAGGTAGCAATGTTTGTTTGCCGACGTATCCGTCTTCGGCTTGTCCTGATTGAAATAGGAATGTGTTGTGTTTATGACCACAGCAAACAATCGCAGCCCAAACATAACTGGATTTGCATGCGGCGACTTCTATCATATTGAAACTCACAGAGGCATACGATTTGTCTTATCGGAAATAATTGTGTTCTTTGTAATCGACTGACAATCATACCAGACTCGAAAGTTAAATTTCGTGGACAAATCAACTTGTAATTATATATCAAAACAGTCTACATGATCAAGAAGTACACCATAAATTTAGTGTTGACTGTTGTCGTTTGGAAACAAGGACTGCAATGTCTAAGGCGTCGGAAAGATAATAATTATAATAATAATTAGTGAAAATTGTAAACTGGTAAAAGATTTAATATATTTGATTTGCAATGTTATAATGGAAAACATGTATATTTGAGAAACATTAAATTAAAATAATCACAAATAGATCTATTAGCTATCAACCATGCATGACTCATTATGAAGATAATTTGACTTTTAGAGATGTGACACTAAATTAATTGCATTTTGTTCTTGTTCATTGAATAGTTAACATATTTAATGCAAAGAAACATGACTAACATTCTTAAATAAATTATTAATTTATTCTGATATTCCAAAACAACATAATAAATATTAAACATGTCTTTACAAATGCTGGAATTGCCACAGAGGGTATGGTAATATGGATACTTAAAATTATTGATAAAGATCCTCAACATGCAGATAAAAGGGAAAATGAATGAATTAGTAAATCACATTAAAGAAAAAAAAGTACAGTATTAAGACTACAATTTTAAATCCCAATGTGATCTGCAGATATTAATTTAAATTTCCATTGTTTTCACCCCCTTTGAGACTTCAACCAGTATTATTTTTTTGCCCATCACTTCAGTAGTCAAGTTGTGTGTGGATCTCTCTCTATGTGTGTGGCTAGCAAGCAGAGCAGAAATTCAATTCATTGGACAAACATGACCTTAAATGGGGCTAAAACAAACTACAGAATACAAATATCTCAATCTGTAGAGTAATAGTTCACCAAGAACAAATTCACGATGCTCTTTCACTCATAAAATGTAAACTGCAGGGTCTTTGAAATGGATTTATGAATGTGTTAGCTTGAGGAAGATCTCACTGCTATTTGAAAAATGTATTAAGGAATTTTAGATATGTAGTCAGTCCTGTTAGGATTCCTGTAAAATGGGTTAAACCAATTTTATCATCTTATTTCTTTAGAAACAGAAGGATACTAAAGTGTTTGTTTTCAACTGTTCAGGAGTTTACATAATTGATTCTGTATATTGAATTGTGAGGAACCCTATAATAATGAATACTGTATGTAACATTGACATGAATTAGGAGGTAAAAATCCATTTCTGAACGGCAGTAACCCTATTATGGAGGTAAATACATGTCAAATAGAGCCGCTAATGATAAGAATAATAATAATTACAATAATATAAATTTAAAAATAAATAAATAATAATAACAATAATAACACCAAACTGGAAAAGAAATATATTAAAGAAAACCCACAAGTTATAAACATAGTTCAATTTCTTGCTCATTATACACATCATACGCAAATTTGACATGCGTCTGTCAAATGGTTTCTCTTACATCTATGTGATAGCGATGATAACGGGTGATAACAGGTGATAAGGGACATTTAATGTGACCTTATCTCTCATTTACTTCGCAATCACAAGACAATTACAGTGGCATCACAAACTCCTCAACACCACACATCAAAGCCAGCTCCTCACAGCAACAACAAACATGGCTTCCATGTCGTTAATATCAATTTCGCATCGCCAACAAAACCTCTGTCTTATCTTGCATGAAATTTCCCAAAGTTTATTTCCATGGTCTAAAGATTAGGGCATTTTTTCTCTCATTCCTTTGCCAAACCATATATCGTACAATCTTCGACATTAGGACTAGCGATTCTCTATTTAATCTTGCAATAGGGTGTTTGTGAATGATAACAACCCCTTTATTATTACAGTATCTTGCTTCATGTCATGCATGGAATTCACTGTGTCAGTTTTACGAGATTCACACTAAACGCTATTATAGTGTACAAGTGAACGTTGAAATGGGATTTACAGGATGTGCTGAATTTCCAATGATTCTAAATGCATACGAACATTAATATGATACGTTATTAAATTTCAAAAGGAAATTGCTCCAATATTTTCAAAATTGCTTAAAATATTTTCAAAATAGTTTAAATTATGGATTTTGTTCAGTTAATCCTCTTTCCTGTCCATGGGGCCAAAAATCAAGTTGATTCCAATGTTGTTCCTTAGTTATAGTTATAATTACGTAAATGACAATTGTATCATCCGTTTAAAGTGACTAATACACCAAAATCAAACTTATAGAGCTGATGATACTGCACCACATACTGTGATTGATTCCTTCCAAATGACCTGCTATCGATAAATATGCTAATTTTAAGTTGTTTATTTACATATCCTGTTAGATGAACAGGATGATGCAATATTGACATGTGACTTCATCCACGTTGCGCCATGTGCAAGAAACCTGTGCAATCCGTGCAGAGAAACCCATGATGAGTACACCATGTGCAAGAAACCCATGATGAGAAGGCCTTGCTAATTTCAAAACAAACGATTGTTTACATTTGCCAAGTAAAATAGCGTATTTCGATGGGTTTTCATGCATTTTCATCCCTGAAAGCTCAAGATTCTTTCAAATATTGCCCTATATATTACATATATGACTAATAATAAAAAATGGGCATAGGTAAAATCCCCTATGTGTATGAGTCGCTTTATGAAGGAAAAGATCCATATTTCACGACATATGGTCTGTAACATGATTATTTAGAAAATTTAGAAACCATCCATGAAAAATAGTTATAAAATCGCCTATAAACATGATAAATGGCAAACGATTGTAGCTCTTTCGACTCAAGCACATACAAGTGTAACAGAATTCTTTTCCACAAGATTATATCAATACGCTTCTGGTGACACAAATGTAAATGTTTAGCCAATCGAGTATGTCAGGCTTTCCTTACAACTGATACCATGTAATGAGCAATTTTCAGTGGACTGCAACTAATTAAACAACTTTCTACTATGTCCCGGTGCAAGCTGATATGATGCTTATCGCAACGATCTGATACAAGGGCCGTATTATCTCTGGTAGAAAAATTACACACAGTAAAAGGAATGTGCTTATCAGTTCAGACCTGGGCCATACGCCACAGCTCCTCTGCAGTAAATAAACTAGTTTCCTCACAACTTCATATACACTGCAATCTACGTGTTAGTGTAAACATGTCAACTTTAGAACATATGGGTTCAAGTGTTGTAGCATTTAAAATATATTCTAATTCTTTTTTAACCAATTTAAATAGATCTTTTTCAAACAAGTAGCAGGGAGTTTATTATCAACCAAGAAACATTTGGTCTCTGGGGTTTCACGTAAAAATTTGACATTAGACACAAATGTTACTATCTCGTACATAAACTTGACTTATGTTTTATATATCAACCAGATATACATTTATAAAGCGCCGGTATCCAGCTATAAGGTTAGCTGCTCAAAGACATATTGAACCTTTCTATCCACATGCGCAAGATTGGGAACATAAAAATATATTAATGTGGGGTGCTAAACTAGATAATATCCGATCATTGTAAACATACATATTTATGAGCTGAAAAGCTACACCAATCCATTCAACAAACATACTCTGATTAAAAAATATACTTTTTCATATGTAATAAACTAATACATATTTACTGGTATAACATACTATTTTAAGTTTTAAAAGCCTCACAAAATGTTAGCTTAATTCGAATACAAGTGTCAAATGGCTTTAGGAATAAATAATAGTTTAATATTTTTCATAGTGGTTTCAGTTATCGTTTAATATCTATTGTAGTAGTATTTTAACCATGTATGGCCAAAGGAAATAAAATAATAATCATCATGGTGAATTAGTACGTAATAGGGACTAATTGTGTGAGAATTACATTGTCTGTGACAATTGAGTTTGTGAATTATCTTTTTACGTTACAGCGGGAATCTTTCACCCATACATGACGAGGTCTGCGACAAAGTCAAATTCCAATCATGCAAGCAGAGACTGTGGTACGTACCTCCATAACGTTCATAATCACGTCCCTTCCGATCGCGAGTCCCTGCACAAAAGTACGCGCAGCTATAAACGCCCTCTTGACCTGTATGGACAGTTTCACAGGTACGTCTCCGAACGGTTTCAACTCGTCCATGCGGTCCGTCACACACGCCATGTACTCGTCGTCGAACGCGTATTGAGCGTTCAGAAGTTCAAACATCCTATGTAAAAGTCTGCTGAAAAAATTGTCCATCACATCTTTTAAGTTTTTGTCTTTGCCTTTATAGTATCCACGAAGGTCGTCAAATAAGTCTGTGAATATAAGTGCGTTTTGTTGGTATAGAAGTCCATATGTTTTCACAAACATTTCATGGAGGTCTCGCCTTGCATTATCCAATAATTCCGTGAAGAATTCTGAAATGGAAGAGAATGTCAAATTTAGTCAAAGAACTACGGTATGCATTATTGAAATAATTTTAAAGGATGATATTGTAAATTTAAATGTTTTTTTTTAAATTATTTTTTAAATTTTTATGTAAATACCCACACCCACATCCACACTCACACCCACACCCACACCAACAGGTACACTGCATTACATAAACAATTAGGTGTGCCTGACAAAACACCTTCAATTTATAACCGTACCATCCCATAGTTTTATACGCATAACAATATTTTCTGTCTAAATAATTAAATATCTGAAAATGCCACAACACCTTGCTATTCACACAAAATAAAACAATCCTCTACTTTGCCACGTCGATAAATCTGTTTTCATAGAGATCAGAACAACGATATGTAATTCACAAACCCGGAGTTATTCATCTTAATTGACAAGCAATTCGCTCCATCCGAAGGGATTAACGATCGTAACAAAACCTGTCAAGACTTTTTATACATAAAATAGACAAGAGAGAAACAATACACCATTGATTTTTAAGGTAATGCAGTACACATAGTGCGTGTAATGTGCTCTGATCACTTAAACCCATGCTCCAAAAATCTCCGTGAATAACATGAGAAATAAAGATGGGCTTACTGAAAATCAATTACGACGATGGAAATAATTGGAGAAACACAAAAAAAAATATTGGGGGTTTTAAATATTTCTTCCGTGCTTTAAATACACGACACAACTGGAGATTCTCTAGTTCACAATCAGAACACCCTTGAGTTCTTTCCCTTTGCAATGCACACAAATATGTAGTGCTGATTGAATAATTCAGGTTGAAGGGAGGTTACTCTAAAGAAATATGCTCTATTCGAAAAATTTACTTTGCGGAGGTTACAAGAAATACCTCCTACAGTAGAGTTGTGAAGAGCTTTGGAGGTATAAAAGGGGACAATATACATCGCAATTGAACGTACTTTGCATATTTTAGCTAAATTTATTCAACAATGATCATGCCTTTAAATACTAAAAATGTATTCAACAAAAAAATAAATTCAAACAAAAAACACTCCCGATTAACTTTGTCAAGTGGCAGTCTTAAATTGTCAAATTTCAAAATGGCAACCAAACTTTGACAGATTAAAAAGCAAAGGAGAATTTTACTGTAGTCAACAAAGACGTGGTCACATGGTCCTCACACAACTTTGCTGTTATCTGTGCATTGTTGATAACGATAACACCTGCCTTGATGTGACACACGGGACCACTGCACAACTAGTGGAGGGCCATCAGTCAACAACCATCCTCAATCAGGCCCCTCAATGACACTTAAAGTAAACCTACTTTAAAAGAATGTTTAAAGTGGCAGTGTGTGCGTGCGTGTGACTCACCCTGTTTTAATGCAATGTATGGATTTTCATAATTTTCTTAAAATATTGTTCAAAAACCTAAGGAAATGTTGAAGAAACTGGTGATGCAACAGAAACTTAACATTAAAGATTTTCTTTAAATTAAATTTTTTTTTTTGCATATTATAATTTTTAAACTAACAGCCATTTCATAATTAAAGGAACATTATCTAAAAGTCTTTATCAACTGAATATTACATCAAATGTAACAGCATCCTTCAATTGCCTTTAAGTCTAATATTTCCCAAATCTTAAAAAAGTTCTACATCAAGAATAAATCTAAGACGATCTGTACACTATTACTATTGAAGTGTATTTCCAGAGTATCCATTTCTACATGACATCCTAAATCTGCAAGGCTGCAATCTCCATGACCTTGCATCTTTACCGGATGGTCAGCTATTGAAGTCTCATTC
This sequence comes from Lepetodrilus elevatus, assembly GCA_034780755.1. NCBI lineage: Eukaryota > Metazoa > Mollusca > Gastropoda > Lepetellida > Lepetodrilidae > Lepetodrilus > Lepetodrilus elevatus. The sequence continues at coordinate 12,279 of JAVCKZ010022676.1, read as the reverse complement.
ATAAAGCGCCGTGTGAACATGTGTCTGGCATATAAAACATGACATCCACTAAGTTAGGAGAGGGAAAGTGAGACCCAAATCTGGTCCACTCTCGTCCCAAACACACTGCAAATTTGTCAAAACAATTTACCGAGTCATTAAATCCACTATCACTCAATCTAGGATAGTTGGCCCTGTTGTGCTTCCATTGTTCTGACCTCTGACCCTCCTAGTAACCCGTCTACAGTATTCACCAGCCATAACCTTTGCAATAACCAAATATAATCTGGGCAACTTTGACCTCCCCTAATATTGAAATCAGCAGGAGAGAGTTGTGGGTGGATTACCGGACCTAGGTTAAACTGTCACTTCAAAGACCTGTGATGATTACGGCCAATTTATGGCGTTATATCCAACTGATAAAACACCTTCCGCCGTACAATATACCCACACTACTTTGGTTCACCATATACATTTCCCAATCCACGTAATGGGCAATTTTCGCCATAGTGGACACATAACTACCGTCATGATTGAAATTCTTGTTCAAATGTATTTCGTCGTACCCAAGCTTCGTTACTCCGACGACAACTCTGCGTCATTTGGAACGACAACTCTGCGACATGCTGAAGACATTGTTCTTCAAACTCTATCTGCATTACTGAGGCGAAACGTTAGAATAATTCCCCACACCTCAGGTTAGTCTTAGATTACAAGCCCAGTCAAAATGCCCGTCTGGCTTGGGTGTAGCACAGACGGCTGTCACATCTGTTCCATCAGGAGGGAAAACAAACATGGCCGCTATTTCATCAACCTGACCCCTAACCAAGATGCTTACTTGCATAAGAAAGACAATAACAGAAACTTGTTATTTTTCATGACTCAAAAATAGAACGTGAAGTGATATTTTCGTCGTATAATATTATACCCTGGCGTAATATTTCACTCAATATTTTTTTGGCGGAACTTTATAAACCTCAGCACCTGCCAATCAGAATTTCCCTGTTGTAAAAACACAGTCAAATTAAAGAGTCAACATGACACTCAGATTTGACAGTTTCCCCAAGATGTGTGTAATTTTAGAAAATCCAACAAACAATGGAAAACGTTTAGAGAAGCCAACAATGGAAATGTTTTCAATGCTCCCTAAATGATGCCTCATATAAGTAATACAAGTTATATTTAACCCTCTCCTTGCTGGATCAGACAGACATTGCTCTTTGGGGCATCTCTGTTTCCTCCAGCGTGGAGAGGGTTAACTGTTAAATAGATATTTGGCTGACCACTGGTTAAAAAACAAAACAACTCTTATAATGGCAAATAATGTCTGGCATATTATGATGTTTTCCAGAATACTGATTTTATATTGATAACGTGAGTGAGTGAATATGGAGTTTTAACGTCGCTGCGGGAATCTTTCACCCATTTGCGACGAATATTGATAACGAGGCTGGCACATCATGTAGGTATGTAGATATAAACATGGCAGTTATCATGGTTGGCAATTATCCTCGTGAAATGCAGGATTTGAGAGTGACATTTTATTTGTGAAGCTAGGCTAGGAGTGAAAAGGTCAGCACAATAAGACAGTGAAGTGATGAATAGATGGACCTATTTGCCAGTGAATAAATCACCCTATCATGGTGTTCACTTGGCCGGCCCTTGTCAAACAGGAATGTGCTATTTCATGGATGCTCGTTACATTAATGCCGTCTAATGTGAATGCTAAACTCCATGTATGGACACGGTTGAAAATGAATGTATATAAGGAGTCCCCATTTAAGACATAAATGTATTTATTCATGAATAATTTTTAATAAAAGAGTATAATTTTGACATGATTTTCTGAGATTATACGTATAGGTACCGTTATATGTAGTTCAGCTCAATACACGCTCAATGTTCTGAGTTAAAACAGGGGTCGAAATTAACACTAGCCCGCTAGCCCTGGCCCCGAGATTACGAAAATTTCTGAGCACAAAAACGTACTCAGACTATGACGTCACATGACGTTTTATGAACAAAATTCTGAGTCGAGTACGAAATTGTACTCAGAAAAGTAATTCATGTAAACACGAACCTCAACTTCGCCTCCGCCATTGTGACGTCATGTCACTTGACGTCATTGGTAGTTAAGAGCTAGTAGAAATTTATAAGATTTGTTATTTGTATCACTATCGTATTCAGGCTAGTAAGTTAGTTTCTATCGCTGTAAAACATGTTAAATTGCACGTGTCAAAAAAAAGGATGGTATGAACCACTGTGTAGGCTAAGAAAACATACACACAAACTGACACAAAGAAAGAGCCATGAAATATGCTTAAAATTGTTCTAAATGCCCCCAGGGAGTGGAGCATGCACCGCAGCACATGGATAAAGGAAGCCAACTACCCCTATAATGACGTAGACCAAGGAAGAATGTGTGTATCATTACACACCAATGTTACGACAAAAGAACGCGATAATTGTCCATCACGGGACCCCTTGCACTGTAAGGCTGGATTAAACCAAAGAGTAAGAAAGGTCACCGTCTGAAAATAGATTAACGATTTTAATAGAATTTGATAAAAAAAATTAAATAAAATTGTATCAAATTACTACCGAGCTATGCATGATAAAACAAAGATTAAGGCCACAGTTCCCGTGACAAAACCCCCACCTCCCCCTACACGCCCCTCCTGACTTTGTTCCCAACGTCGCGTTGCTCGCGACACGTTTGAGATTAGTTGTTGGGACAGTAGCTTGGGGTCATGTGGGGACAGTCTGGTCATGAATGGAGCGGTGTTTGTATTGAGGACTGTTCAATGGGGGGCTGGACAGAAGGGGAGGGATACACGGGATGGATGCTGTGTGATGACACATCTTGTCGGGGTCAGACTTCATCGTGCCACGCAGTGACTTCAAATTCCACAGCAACATCTCCGCATAACCCTCCTATTGTCACACATTTCATAGAACAGAAGAGGAAACGGTTTCCTATATATCTGTAGAAATAAATCCACTTCATGCACCTTCATATATAACAGATACACAATCCCGTTGATGCATCATTGCGAGTCTGTCAAAAAGGGAAGAATATCTCTGAACCAAATCTCTGACGACGTCTTCTATTCTGATGCTGTTTCACCACTGTCGTGTAAGGAAGTTGATGCATTGGTTTGAAGGTAGCATGGTCAAAGGTGTCAATGATAACACACTGGGTAGTAGCACTGACAGGGCTTTGTACCAGTGCTGTTCTATGTTAGAGGGTGAGTGAAGAGATGAATGGAGATTGTCGAGGCAGGAAGTGGAAGGTCAGAGGGTACACAACTGTGCTGGAGAGGTCAGAGGGTACACAACTGTGCTGGATTAATGAACCACCGGTTGGGGTGGGAGTAGGATGGTGATAAGGTAGGATGGTGATAAGATTTGGAACTGGATTGGATCCGGCAAAATCAATGTGATGTTTGCAACGACTACAGAATGATAATCAAATTCCTGAGCTGTCGGTGATGTTATGGAAGGGTTCACCGTTATGGAAGGGTTCACTGTTTTGTTATGTCATCAAAGGGTTCATTGGAATAATTGCCATCCAATGGTTCACTTTAATCAATGCCATGTATCCAACAGTGTAATCAATGTTATCTAAGGGTTCATTAAATGTCATACAAGGGTTCACTAAATGTAATTCCAAGAATTCACCCAATGTCATCCAAAGGATTCACTGTAATCAAGGCCATACAAAGGTTCACTGAATACAATGCCATGCACTGAATACAATGTCACGCAATGGTTCACGGTTAGCCAGTATACCGAGTGCTTCCACTGATCCACTAAGATTAGAAAACTAAACAAAAAAGTACAAGATCTGACTGTTTCAAAAGTGACAACCGACTAGGAATAAGAAAACTATGTCTATCCTCATGGTATTTTGGAAGGAATATTTATCCTTAGTGATATTTCAGTTTGATGGACAACAGACCTCATCTTAGAACAGTTCCGTGCCAAGAACTGCAGATTAGTTCGTCTGCGTGTTGCCACTCTGAATGCACCAGAAGACCCCGGCGAAGAAAGAATTAAATAGCTGTTTCGCTGCATGCACGATCAGACGTAGAGTTAAATTCAGACGCTCTCTCGCCAGCAGATGCACTTCATGACAAATGCAGCCTACCCACGGGCTTCCTGACTATAGATGGAGGGTGGGTGGTGGATCCTCGCACTTTGTCAGCAGCGTGACGGCAGACAGCTCCCCCTAGTGTCAGCTGCAGCTGTCAGTCAGCCTGCCAAGGTGGAGGCCACTCTGATGGAGGACCCCTGTAATTACCTGACTGACGGAAGGGGTGCCAACCCATGCCATTCAACCATCTTCCCACCACCAAACCACATCCTATGGCCATTCAAACCTATGCAATGCCACCACCAAACTATTGCTATTCAAACTTCTTGCCTACCACACCAACTTGTGGCCATTCAACCCACCACCACACAACATAAAACTATGGCCATTCAACCCTCTCCTACATCACACCAAACTATGTCCATTCAACCCTATTGCCTACCACCACACCAAACTATGTCCATTCAACCCTCTTGCCTACCGCCGCACCAAACTATGTCCATTCAACCCTCTCGCCTACCACCACACCAAACTATGTCCATTCAACCCTCTCCCTTACCACCACCAAATCGAGACCTTTCTACCCAGGTCATTCAACCCTGTTAGCTTTCCATACCACTGCACCCTTTCTACCAATCCTACCCTTCATTTTCCCACAGGATCTAAGACCTGTGGCATACCTTCACAGCAACTGTCCCCATAGCCTGTCTCTGGCACATGTCTCAGGCTCATCAGCCAAAGACCTTGACAAGACCTTTGACGATAATGCAATCATGCAGAAAATCTATGTGCTGAGAGACAAGCCTCTATTAGGGTAGTACAAGGTTTTCTGTTTTGTCACACACACATACACACCAGCAGAATACCTAATGCTAAATACCATTTCCAAATAAGTAGGCATCGTCTCTTTAAATCACTTCAGAGGTTGGGACTTTCATAGCAAGCGTAATGTTCCAATTCCATTTCTAATGCTCGATACCATTTTAAATCACTTCAGGGGTTGGACTTTTATAGCAAGCATAATGTGCAATTCCAGTTCCAAGTAAGCAGGTAGAATCTCTCTTCAAATACATCAGTGGGAATGAATACTTGAACTACGCTTTGACTAGTGAGCTATTTTCCCATAAACTACTTAGGTAACTATCATTGCCCCACTAATCCCACATGGAACACGTGGAAACAGCCATAACACGCTGGGAAAGGAAGTAAAAATCAGACTCGACTCGTCACGACTTACTGTTAGTAATATGGAGTGAGTGAGTGAATATGGAGTTTAACGTCGCTGCGGGAATCTTTCACCCATTTGCGACGATAGTAATATGGAAGCAAGGGTGATAATTGACTTGGAAAATTATACCATCGTGTTCAATGCATGGTGCCTGGACATTGTCGACCTCTACAGTTCTCCAAATAATACATTCCAGCTTCAGCACCCCACAGTTAAAGACAAACACAACCACAGTCGCTAAATGGTCATGATTTATGTATTGAGCACTTGTTATGGACCCCCTGCTAAGTCGCAGATAGTGAAGATAATAAAGGTGGTAGGGCTCCTTTAAGAGGAGCACGGTCCAGCGAGCAAGTTTAAAAGTCGTCATGAACCCGCCTTAAGACGCGAGAAGTGGAAACCCTGTAACTCTTAAGCATTACTGTTACACCTGATGATACAGGCTCTAGTGAGCAATCCAAATATTCTAGACTTTTGTCGACCATAAAAGGGATATAGTGTAGCCCTGGAAGTGATTTAATGACGCTCACAGAGTTTCTTTATCGCCCGCGTTCTCGTATCCCGTATCGCCCGCGTCCTCGGTATCGCATGTCTCTGACATACAGCATCCATTGCCCGGTAAGTATTTTTTTCGACATAATGGACACTGTTTTCAACGGGCGACACAAATCTGTTAAGAGAGATTTTTCAGGTTGCCAGATTAAAAGGTGGCATTTCCTCCATACTTTTCAATCATACTGGCATATCAGCGGTCCGACCAATCATGGCCGTGCCTGGACGAGATGCAAGCACATCAAAGAGAGGCAGTTAGTGTGCCATTAACTACCGGTAGATACAGAGTGATATTCACAGGTGAAGCAAGCAATGCATTAACCCTATGATGTCCATGTACATCACACCAGAACCATATTTGTGAAACTTCCACTACCACTATGACACAATGATAAATATACAACAATATTATGATCAATTTTATATCATACTGTTTATTTATTTATATCTAAAGAAAATGATTAAACAAATATCAGAAAGGGTTAATGTTTTTTCATGGGTCAGTAAGTAGAAATCATCATGGTAGGATGGGGTGATGGCAATGGACGATAAAGGGGGCGAGGGTAAAGGTGGAGATGGGTGTTGGGGGTGATGGGTGAGGGTGATGGTTGGGGGCGATGGGTAGGAATGGGGGTGATGGCAATGTGGAGATGCATGTTGGAGGCAAAGGTGGGGGTGGGTTTTTGAGGGGCGAAGGTGGAGGTGGGTGATAAAGGTGATGGGTGGGGATGGGGTGGGGGCAATGGTAAACGGCAAGGATACACCTTGGGGTGGGCCAGGGATAGGGGTGAGAGGTGATAGAAGAGTGATGGGGTGTAAGTAGAGGCGAGTTGCATCGTCTTTAAAGAGTATCTCCAATCAGACACAGCTCTACATTGCACAGCCAACAGAATGGTGGTACAGAACATCTCCAAATAATCTGTCATGTCCTAGTTAACTGGCTGTGAGCTAATTTCTCTTAACTGGTAGGTATCCATGGCTACACGAGACGGAACGAATTCTAACACAAGACAGAAGGAACTGTGAACAAAACTGTAATCAGGTGTCTTGTGTGGGAAGTCAAATCAGGCAGCGATTTATTTTGAGAAACAGCATTTAATTTCAAAGGCGCTCTCATGGCGGTGGAAGGTAGACCCTGGTGGTAGATATGCCGCACGAACTAGACGTCAGGAGAAGCAGCAATGTGGCCAAGTCATTTGCGAGACAGCGCGAGGTGCCGACAGATTAGAAAAACAAGTTACAACTATCTAAACGGCAGCGTAATTCTAGTTTGGAATGCAAATGAGAAATGTTTAAAACATTAACCATTTATGTTGAAAATGCAAGGATTGGCATATTGAAATCCATGGACATAAAGAAAAAACATGAATTTATATATATATATACAATACTAGCGATAATTTGTCGTGTGAATTAATATACCAAATAATATATTGAATAAAGAAGAAGCTATATTTAACGTCGGATAAATATATAACTAAAAACGTTAGCTCAATCAAGCTATTATTCCGAGAAATAAAAACAATAGAAATGGAATAACAATACATATTAAGATACAAGTTTAAAACAACAAGATAATTATAATTCACAGGAGAGTTACCCAGGGAACACATATTGCATTTACATAGGGGGCCAGAAATAGGTTTTCATGTTAAGGATAATGGTTTCTGATATCACGCAACCAGTTAGAAGTCCAAGACTATATATATAAACTTTTGTATTCTAATATATTTAAACTTTTGTTCTAATATATTGTTTTTAAGAAGTCATCCAACATGAATGAATAATTCTTTGAAAATACATTATTTTCAACTTAGCCTAAGGAGCACACAATTTTAGTTATATACACACAGGCTAGATCAGCCAAGATATTAATATTCTAATTCTGAAATAATTAGCATGATTAACGACACGATAAAGAAAAAGGTGCAAGTTTTATCACAATCTCGTTATCAAGTTCCTTCCTCTAATCAAGGAGAGTTCTCTCACAGCACGACACGTTGCGTACATCTAGATAAACACCAAGGTATGTGCAGCCGCTTTTGCTTACCTACTAAGTTGGGAGTTATCAATCACTACTAAAATATGCACGAATAAAATAGCCTTAGATGTAAGGGGGAATACCTTGGCTTTGAAAAGGTATGCCACTTTCTGAATTTGATAGCTATCATTTCAGGGCTAATCTTAAGAATGTCTGAGAATTAAAGTTCTTTTATTTTTATTTCGCTCAGTATGTGAAATTTAAGAGGCCTAAAAATAGGCATGCACTGTTTATTTTTTCTCTTGGCAATATTGATCAGGGTTAGAACTTAACTTTAAAACATACTTGCCTGAATATATACATAACAAAACATGAAGTTTCTACTAGCCTGTAGGATACCTTTAACATTAGGAGAAATGGAACAGGCTGTTGGGCGAATGTCAAGTTCTATCCCTGCTTTCCTTGTACTAACCACGTAGTTCCAAAAATGTAATGGAAAAAAAAGATATTATTTTGACTTTGTATGTAGGTCAGTCAAAAACACCAATGAAAGCTTTCCAGCAAGTGACTATTTCAGGTGACTAGGGCCCGCCGTGCCTATACAAGTGACTAGGGCCCGCCGTGCCTATACAACACCCTATGTTACACGGCTACCGCACTCCACGTAATTGAATTCACCTACAAAACGTGATCCTAGATCTAAACGAAAAATATTGAATTTTCATTTGCTAAATGTTTCGCTTGGCGTCTCATTTTATTTATGTCTCCGATTAACGTTGAGATATGGTCTTTATCTCTCACTGCCTCGGGCGTATTACTAATAGTGCTATAGTGGATAAAATAAGGTGTGAATACATTCTTACTCCGCATGAATACATCGGATATTGAAATAGACAAGCGGTGCTCCAAGACAGCGATGTTATCCCAGGTGTTGGCAAATCATTATTACTCCCAGTGAAACGATATCTTCCCGATATCTTCCCCTGACACTTTATTTGGACACAGATGAATGATGAAACCCCCTATATGCTATTTCCCTGATATATACTGTCGAGTCCAATACAAGCCATGGGATCTTCGAAACAGTATATTTCCAAAGCACAGTCATTATCACTTGATATCGGCAGTTGCCTTACATTATTTGACGTGCAAACTGTCGTCTCGTTATTATTCATGAACTCGCGTGTGTGGTCTGGCCCGTCACAATGACGATGACCTACTGATGCATGATGGGTACTCGAGTCCCCTTTCTGTCCTTCCATCTTTTTGCATCTCTTTTTCACCGAGAGCTCCCCCGAGAAGACACCCTATTCAATGCGTCCTCATTTCATGCCCGCGGCTTCGCGGGACAACTAAGTACATTCATAATAGATAAAATTTCTGATCTCTGATCTACAAGTTATTTCATTGTGGGTAATCTCCGCATTTTGAGCTCCGTGAATGCGTGGAGATATTGTAGCAAGTCCTTTATGGTGTATGAATACCAAGGTCGTAGCACTACCGCGAAGCGTTGCAATAACGCTCTATTGAGACGGTCGCCACAAAGCCCCGGTCTCTCAAGCCTGCATAAAACTGTACTGATCTGTTCGGGTGTAAAATCATATTTTCCTAACTACTACTCCACACTTGGAAAGGGAGTGCCAATATGCCACATGAATGTAAATACGTATGTATCGAACAAATTACTCACCAGCTACACATCAATGAGTTTTTATTAACAGTAAGGAGCCAAGAACCAATAATGTTTGAATATCATTCTAGTAATACAACTCAAGAAAGTAATTCCACAAATGTACATTATGATAATGCACTAATAAAATGAAGCTCTTTTAATGTGTGTGTGTACATTTGATTTGATTAACTTCATAAGTTTTAGATGCATAGACAAAACAGTAAAATTTGTCTCTATGGAGGTGGAATCTATCAACATTATTTTTGTGTATTTTAAACACATTTTTGAAAGATAATTTAATTGTGGTGACTAAAACCATTCAAATCAGCTGCAATTATGTACTAAAATTACAATATATGCTGTAATAATAATCTTCTATCAAACACATAACACCAACTCTTTAAAAGTTAAAGTCAGTGAGTTATTGCTTTACATCAAAGCTGAACTTCTTCACCCATAGGCAATGATTAAAAGTTTTAAATAAATGCTTAAAAATAAAAATAAATTGATAATACCCATCCGCAATGATTAAAAGTTAAAAATAAATGCTTAAAAATAAAAATAAATTTATACATATATAATAACAACAGTTAAAAACCAATGACATTTGCGAGACACTGAGTAGCCTGTGAGCAAAAAAAAGCCCAGGTAAATTAGAAACAGGCTATAAGAAAGAAGTAACTACGCCTCGTCTTTCAACTACGCCTCGTCTTTCTTCAACATGGAGATTTAAAACAATGACTGGGGGAAGAACCTGCACACCCTCTCATAACACAGGTACAGCCATGTGTAAAGTGACGACGTTTAACCCGTGTAATCTGGTCACGACTGTACCACAACCATCTGTCTCCAAGCACCTGCCTCCCATGAACTCCCAGACGAGCGCTGATCAAGGGGGTTGCAGATAAGAAACCTCAGAGGTCGGAGGTCAGGAACATCTCCAGGATGTCTTGCAGCAGGGAAGGTAGTAGGAGTGGAAATTATAGTCTATTTTGGATATGGTTACAGATGAAAGGAAATTCTGCAGTTTCATCTTTGGCAAACCACAAAGGAAAGAGTCCCTATTCGAGTCGGTTAACTATGTATTGTCTGGTGTGTGGAATGACGATGGTATTGCAACAACAGTGTTTGAATCGTATAGCATTCTCTTGTACTCTTGTGATGTGTTTTCAATGTATACAAACAAATCTGATTTCATATTTACTCCTATACAGCTACAATTGGGAATAAACAAATTTAATTCAATTTTATTCATGCGGGAATCGTTCACCCCTTTGCGACCAAACTACAGTAATTTTGTTAGATTTTCTAAATTAATGTATTAATGTATTTTCTAAATGAATGTATTAAGATGTTCATAATTTGTCTTAATTGGCGAGAAATTTAGAAATTGATCTTGAAAAAAAGTAAATATTTGTCGGGTAAGTAATTATCCCTGATCCAGCCCTTGCTGCCAATGTTGTGTAGCACCTTCCAAGTAGGATATAGCATGTCTGACAATACCACTTGCCATTCCAAACCCTGCCAAATGATTATTTCTACCATTCCATCTTATCACAGGCTAGGAATTGATGGTATCTCGAAGTCAAACACCCCACCGTTAGCACTACACACAGACATTAGCGCCAGATAGACCAACCTTCACGAACTCGTCCCCTCCTATCTTAAAACGAATAAGAAAAATTTACCTTCATACACTCTACTCTGATAAAGTCTGAACATAATTTTTGAAAAGGGAGATAAGTTAATGGGTGTAAAAGAGAAGCCCCCTGTCTGACATCCCTTTCAAGACTTCTAAATTTAGACGCCAGATGGTAGGAGAGTTCTAGGTCAAAAACAAAACAGAATCTTACATTAGGGCCATATAATGGAGGAGCTTGCTCTGGGGATTGTATCACAAAGCTGTTGTCATTAAAACGGCACGGTTGAAGCAAAAGTGGTGCTGTGCTAATGGTTAAAGAGCTACGCTAAGTATTATGTCTCTCTCAGGGTCGTTTCTTGCACCGGCCTATTGGCTAAAACCAATTACTTTTATTCTACAGATAACAATAATATATTTCCACATAATCTAATTATGATATTGAAAACATATTGTGTTCTTGTGCCGCCATGGTGGTATATTCATTCGACTGGCATTATTTCACTTTAATGGCAGGAAACTTCAGATGCCAGACTCTTCATTTTAATGATAGGTCATATACCTTGATCTGTTTAAGCAGACGGAACTAGTCGGTTGCTAAGGGACAACCAAAGATACTTAATATCAATTAAAGGAAGACTATTAGTTTCAAAGTATTTGGGCATGACACAGTAACTGTCAATTTGTACTTTCAAATAATGTTATTGCATATTGATATGAGCAACATTTACGTATATGCTGAAGAACTTGTTTACCAATTTGCACTCATTTTTTAACATGAATATACAAATATTATTATGTTTAAATCATTAATAACTGAAAATATATCTTTAGTTTATCTTAAAAATATTCTTCTGGGACAGTATATTTTAAAAATGAATTTTAATGGATCACTGTTCTATATGGTATGTCTGCCAATCAACAGGATGATTGGCATCTCTGCCAACCAACAGGAAGAGGGTAAAAACAGTCAGTCAGTGTTGTTATCGTGCTGAAACCTGCCCTCTCAAACGTTTCCTGTCGAACATCAACTTACAAGGCTGTATTGGCTTCTTCAGCCTTCTTGGTCAAACCAAAAATGTGGAATTCATACAACATGGAACACCCATGCTATAACCTGACCTACATCTGC
>JAVCKZ010022565.1:0-19796 GCA_034780755.1 Lepetodrilus elevatus | reverse complement strand
ACTACTACTACTACTACTACTACTACTACTACTACTACTACTACTACTACTACTACTACTACTACTACTACTTCCACTGCCATGACTACTAAAACCACTAGCATACGTTTCCATTGCAATCCATCATAATTAACACCCTAGAAACGATCTAAGTTTACTTAAACCGTTCAATTGAAACATACCAGTCATAGATTTGATCAACTAAGTTTACTTAGAGGTTATAAGTGTTTTTACATTTGTAATATCAATTCTTGTTAAAAGCCTGTGATTTATGGCTATGTTGACAAGCAGGATACGTATACGCGTTGCATGTTTGGACTGACGAAGCCCATTGCCTCTCATCACTGTGGCTTCGCGCTTGATCACGGGGCTATGTTGAAAGCCGGTTTCACAACACTCCATACATCCGTCGGCACTACCGTATGGACCCTAGCGCTCTCGGTTTCGTTCTCGGTTAAAGGGGTACCGAGGGTATGGCAAGGTATATATATAACGAGCTTCGGACCGTCGGGACGATTAATTTAAAGATATTTACGACGATACTGCTATCGGAAGCGATAACCAAAGTATATCTGGGTACAGGGAATAGTTTATGTGCTCTTTATGTAGGTGTATGCTACGTTATCCAGCGGTTCCAGCGATTGGGATTCTACCAAAATGATACTGAGATTAGACGACTTGGACATATTGTATTTAGCCTACTTTCACCAGTTGTTCTATCTTGTCCGTTGTCAACTATTGTCACGATCTCGATGTGTATATACGTTTGATATTAAACAAACACTTTACATATTTAGCGATCAAAAGACTCATCCTTTAAGTTCCGTAAACATGATACTAACGGAGGGAATGTTTATTATCAATAAACAGAGAAGTCTACTTCGCACCTAATTGTAGGGAATAGCTTTGTTTATGAGGCTGTTTATTTGTATATGATTTATAAAGTGTGCGTCATGACTCCCGTATCCCAGACAGAGGCTATAATAATGATGGTCAGTTGGTCAGCTGAATAGATTGACCTCTGATATAGTGTACGAACAAGGGTGACGATTACTTAGCAATTAAAGCCGTCTATCTTTCGTATTTGTCTGTGAATTATTACTTGGTTAAGATTTCATTCGTAGTCCAGCTTTAGACGTATAGCATCGTAAATAGCTTAGGATATCTGATACAGAATGAAGATATCGTTTTATTTCCGAATCTAATCTAATGGCAGATACGTGTGTACGTAGCGTGTGGGCTGTGTTATTGATATGAGATATGTATTATATTTAGGTTATTGCCATTCTATTTCGTAAATCAGCCATTCTATTTTTAAGGCATATAGTGAGAGAGTTAAATGTCATTTTAAAATTAATAATAATAATAATAATAATGAAAACTATATAATACATTAAAGGTGCGTAAATCACTTTATAAATATGAATTCGCAATGAATAGTGCTTACACAATCATATTAAAACAAATAATAAACAGATCATACAAATAATAAACAGTTCATATCGTCATAGTCAGCATGATGTGGTGTTCATTGCAAGAATATTATACGCAGATTGTTTTTCTAGTTGGTATTCAAAAAATGTTTCTTGTCTGGGTGGGAATTTCTTTTCGTGTATTCAACACATTTTTCTTGCCTGGGTGGGTTTTTTCTCCAAGAGAGATCAACAAATTTCTCTCGCCGGCTTTTCAGTTTTAGGTCAGGGAAGGTTGGCAAAGTTATAGAGCGTATTCGATTCAACACTCGACATACCCTAGGGTGACGGTCGCGTGATGAAATTAGCCAATTAGGGTATTCGTGTCGTCATGAGTGTTGGGTCATTGGCTAATTTCCGTAACCCTAGGGTAGGTCGAGTGTTGAATCGAATACGCTCAAAGGTTCGTATCGGGAGGACATATGTCTTCGTTCTCAAGGTTTGGTAAAGACAGCAGACGGGCTTGAATTTACGACCAAACGTCTTTTATCGGATTGTTCTTGTACAAAGCAGCGTCAGAAGAGTACGAGCGACGTTGACATTGAATACACGAACATACTACGTAAAGAACGAGTCACGGCTAATATCCGGGGTATATTTGAACGAGTATTTACTCAGCCGCTAGGGTTAATTGTTTAGATACGATAAATGGACAATTGTCTAAAAAATATTTTGACGTTGGTGGTATATGAAAGTCGTACAGAGGAATGCAATAGGTTGAAGCTCAGTAGGAGGGTTTGGCAGCTGGATGGGGACCGGTAGATAAGGGGGTGGGGAACGGGTATACATGGTGGGGATGGGTAGGTAGGGTGGGGACCGGTAGGTGGGTTGGGGACAAGCATAAGGGGACGTACGGTGGAGGTAAACTGAAGACTTGTACGTGTCTCCGGTGGTTTGCCATCATCTTATAATACCAAACATTATTTCTACTCCGGTGGCTACGGGTAGATAGGGTAGGAACGGGTGGGTACGGGCATAAGGGGTATCAGGATGGTAGTATAATACATACACTTTCTTTTGGGTGCGTCGGGGTAAGGAAGAATTCAAAAGATGTCTCCGTATAATTGTTGGCAATCTTTTTCCAAAACATAATTTCAACTATATATTCCGTACGGTGACGGGTAGATAGGGTGGGGACGGGTTTGCAGATTGGAGGAGTGTACCAAGGTATGGAATCAAGCTGGGAAATGGTAGATCTATACATAACGAACTAAGGAACATGTCATAGTGTGTTATGATGTCGGACAACGTTTAAGAGAGTCAGGAATTGGCGTATTTCACAACTGGGCATAGAAAAGGGACTTTGGCGGTTTTTGTTCGCAGTGTTGACGTCTAAATGTAAACAGGATTTTGTGACTGTTCGTTTCACTTGTCTAAGTGTGTTAATGGGTTTGCCCTGTGCAAACAATCGCTGATACGCCATGTTCTGCTTGTATGTGACAAAGACACAACGCCGTGGTTATAGAACCAGAAGCTTTTACCTGTCAGGGGACATCTGTGAACAGCCGTGAGAAACTCTGTCAATATTTTCAATTTGGACCAAAATACTTTTTGAAGATTTACAATGATATAATATAAAATATTTGCATTCCTTAAAAAATATAGAGAGAATTAAGTTTATTGCCTTGTGAATGCTGATAGATTATTGTATACTAGGAAAATATGTTCGTTGTATTGTCAAAATATTGTTTGACATCGTATTAATCACAATTGAGTACTAGTAATGTTAAGTGCCAATAAATACTTCACTTTAGAGTATGATCAGTATATTTCTCTCTCTCTCTCCCTTTCTCTCTCTCATATATATTGTTTTCGGATATACTCTTTGTCTTTCTGTTTCTCTGTGTTCCTCCCTTTCTCTCTCATTCTCTCTTATTTCATTTTTATCAACGTTTTAGATAGGAGAAACCTTTGTACACGAACGTCATTCCTTTCCCCTCTCTCTGTCTGTGCTCTCTCTTGCTTTCATTCTCTCCCCCTCTCTCTTTCATTCAGTCTCTCCCTCTCTCTCTACCTTCTCTCTCTCTTTCTCTCTCTCTCTCTCTCTCTCTCTCTCTCTCTCTCTCTCTCTCTCTCTCTCTCTCTCTCTGACACATACATGCACGCACACACACGCACCAGAAGGCAATATATCACACACAGTCCTCTATATATAACTTTAACTCGACATTCTGAAGCACTGGCATGCAGCACGTTCTTACAACCCCCACCTTCACCCCCGTCGGTAAATCACTGGAAGTTCTTTTCTATTTCGTGGATAATCTCGGAAGAGACTGAATGGCACAATGATGCAGACGATGAGAAGCTAATCCATTGTATATCCTTGAATCTACCCGGGCATTGCCGGGTGCGGCTCATTAAACCTTTTTAGCATTCGTAGATGAGCCCGCTTTCGAACAATAAGGCCAATATGGGTGTAAACGCGAATTCGTGGGGCACATTGTCCGGAAATGTCTTAAACATAGACAGACCTACATAAGTCACTGCTTTATAAGTCACAGTGCACTTGCGTACCAATGGGTAGGGTGTAATGGGAATGCACAATGGGTAGATGTCTATTGGCCATGTTGTTGTCGTCATCATGACAAGCGCATAAAGACCATCGCGTTCTTATAGTTCTTTTATTTAATAATGATTGGTTGTAATTATAGTAATTTTTATTAAATAGGAATAAGTGGTAAGGAAGACATTATATGCCACAAAACACGTAATTGCAGTGGTTTTATGCAGTGGTATGAAATATGCAGGTATGCTGATGGTATGACAATTAACCAAGACTTGGTATACAGCCTTTATTATTAAAACCACAATTCTCTTCAGTAAACAAATATGTGTATTGAAATGTTCTACTATTGGATTTGTATACATATGGATAAAACCGTTGGTCTTTTTATAATAATAATAAAGTATTTGTTGTTGATAAATTATATTGAAGAATGTTCCATATCAGTTATCATAATATTCCACTTTTAAGAGAAAACCTGACCCAAACTTTGCATACTGTGTGTGTGTGTGTGTGTGTGTGTGTATGTGTGACTGTGTGCGTGCGTGCGAGCGCATGTGTGTGTGTGTGTGTGTGTGTGTGTGTGTGTATTGACTCTATACCTTATAACATGAAAGGAATTAAGCTAAAAACATAATCGGTACTACTGACAACATTATATATCTTAGCTCAGCATATAGCTCTTTGAACATGGTTTTTCAAGCCTACTATCCATGCTATATTACATATATTATTGTATTGCTATAATTAGTAGGCCTACATGTAGATCACATTCCAACAACAGTAAACCCTTGAAGACCAACAACAGCTTTGACTTTGTCATACGATACCATTTAATCACAGAATAGGATGAACACAAACTAGTTGTGATCCTAATAAGTTCATGGCTAATTCCTCAAAGGTCAGAATAAACTCTTTGGACTGGCCATGTTACAGTGGTCAGTCTTGGGTCAGTGGCATATACTGACTGGTCAGCTGGGGTCTCCCGGTCTACGCTGGGGTCTCCCGGTCTATGCTGGGGTCTCCCGGTCTACGGGGATCATAAACAGTCTGGGATGGGGGCTTGACCAGTGCTTAAAGCCGCTCAGTGTATTAACAATACAGGAATGATCTCATAAATAAGTCCTAGTTGTTGGGCAGCGGTCATTTCCAGTGGTCAAGCATGCATTCGGACAGTCTATTAGCCATGGTATAACAGATTTATGAGCTGGTAACATCTTCTTATTGGTCGGCAGGCTTTGATAGGAAGTATAGGAAGAATTTTCAGTGGTTTTGGGGTGTGTTTGTGATGGATTTTGAAGTTTAGGAGTAAAGTTTAAATATAATTAAATGTGTTTGTAATTGTTATAATTACTATAATGGTTTTAGATGAGGGTTTCTCCACTGATGATACAGGCATACATATGGATAATATAGCAGGACTAACTCATCATAGGGGCTGCTCATTTATAGCTGTTCTGTCTGTACTTTCTGTCCGATACATGTGCAGTTACCAAGGATCAACACAGCACAGTGTAACTGCACATGAGTCGGACAGAACATATAAACAGAACAGCTAGAAAGGAGCAGCCCCTAGATGTTCATCATGGTCATAGGGTGTGGGTGGGGGTATGGTATGGTAGGGGTGGTGTGTGTTGGGGGTTGGATGTGTTTTCAATAATGGAGATATAGGGGGTGTTGTGGGTAAGGCTGGATGGAGTGTATTTCAATATTCTAAGATATTGCCCAAAATCTGATAGGAAAATAAATATGACCTCCAGACAGTGCAAAAAGGTCTTCAAAGAAATTATACAAATTTCTATTTCATATTTCACTGCTCTCTATATATAAGATCCATCATGGCAATAGTAACCGAAACACTGTTATAATTACATCGATATAGTTTTTATTAATATCCAAATGAGATATGTTCTTGAAATAGTCCGCAAGCATTTATTCTTTTTATTATTTATAAAAATACATTGGAGGTAATTAAAATCATAATTTAAACTATATATATTTAATTTTATGTAGAGTCCAGAGGCAATTTAAAAAAAGGATATTAAAACATTAAAACATTCAAATAGCTTGCCTGTGGCCTACATAGTGTATCATGCAGGTTTATCAACTTTCTGACAATGTTCAGCCAGACCTTCTGAACTGATAAACACAGGAGTGGTGTGAATTCTCAACATGCTGGCAATCCTTATGTCTGTAGACGCTGTCTGGACTGTCTGTAGACCCTGTCTGAACAGACACATTCCCTGGTATAGACCACCAATTAACTCTTCCCTGATTACAGTCTTCTTAAGACTTGCTGACCACTCAATTAAACTTGCGTCTCCGCAAATCTGGTTAGTTTATGGTCAAGACCTGTCCAGGGGAAAAGTTAGTGACCTTTCTGTAGTTCTGGAGATGTTTCTATTGCCCATCCCTGTTGCAAATGGACCCTTTTTATGCAAGGACTTGTCACTTCTGAAGATCTGAAGATGCTAGTTGGTCCCTACTACCCAATTGTGCGGTCAATAACTCCTCTACTGGTCGTCTGTGTTGCAAATGGACCTTTTAACAGTTTTCTGCAAGGACGGGTCAATTCTGAATATTGGTAGTTGGTTCCTAACTTCCTACTACCCAATTCTGTAGTCGATGAACCCACTGCTGCCCATCCATATAGCAAATGAACCCTTTGAGCTGTTTTCTGCAAGGATTGGTCAATTCTAAAGATGCTAGTTGGTCCCTAGTAACCAATTCTATAGTCAATGGACCCTTCCTCTATTGAAAATCCCTGTTGCAAATGGAAACCTTTTTCAGTTTTCTGCAAGGACTGGTAACTTCTGAAGATGCTGGTTTGTCCATACTACCCAATTCTATAGTCAATGAACCCTTCCACTATTGAAAATCCCTGTTGCAAATGGAAACTTTTTACAGTTTTCTGCAAGGACTGGTTTCTTCTGAAGATGCTGGTTGGTCCATACTACCCAATTCTGTAGTCAATGAACCCTCTACTGCCCATCCACGCAGCAAATGGACCCTTTAACAGTTTTCTGCAAGGATTAATTACCATACTTAATGACTATTGGTAATAAGAGCCGTTTAACCACCTTCAGACCTCATCAAGGTCTAGTTCCGACTGCCATTGGACAAAGTTGATTGATTCTCCCTGTGTTGCGACTGTGAGCGAGGGTAACTTCTCTGATCTGATCGTGGTCACGGGGGGGGGGGGGGAGTGGTCATGCCAGTAATCCAGATCGGCAAGGATCAGACAGGTTTGGTCAGTCCTTTACAAATGACCAATGATCCTTTGAACCACTAGCCTTGACCATGATGTGATGGTCATCAGTTGCTTGTTGACTGGGAGTGATTGACAGTGACCTATGTATAAGGAATATTAATCTGAGATGTATTCAGCAGTGTTAGGCCAACTATATATTATTTATTAATGAATAATTAAAATATCAAATGTAGAAATGTAGAAATGAATGTATATTTATATATCTCTTGTACCACCATTGGTTGTTTTTGGAGAATAAACTATCTCTCTGTTAGAAATTCAGAAAATAATAATGGTGTCCTCCATAATATATGCCCAATGTTAATGGTAGTTGAATCTGTGATTTGCAAGGGATCTCAGACATAGATACCTTTAACATTGCAGATTTTCAAATTACCCTCAAGACCCATTTTAAATCAAACACTGTTCAGAATTTTAGAGATGACTCAGATATTTCTGTCGATTCGCTGATGACTTGGTCTGAACCATCTGCTGCTGCTCTAGACTATAAATAAAGATTATAGGAACTTACAGTTCACTTTCATTAGTGTATTGGATAGTGCAGTGGCATTACAACCTAAATGTGAATCCCATTCAGGAGGAACTGTTATCTTCTCTTCAGTAAAGAACAATTCTGACTGTCTGGGTGAGTCCATGACAAACAAATAAATAGTTACCAAAACCAAATATACATGTTTTTGCTGCACACAATTAATAATTATGCAGTGAAATATATTTCTATTAACCCTCTACCTGCTGGATTAGGCACAGGCACTGACTGCTCTTTGGGGCATCTCTGGTTGCCTTCAGCATGGAGAGGGTTAAAGAAATGATGACCGTCTCCCAGGTTGTTTTCACACTGTGGGTATAATCAGCTGGTAATACTTGCATTATAGGTATTTACACATTGTATGCTCATAGACATCGTTGAAATCCTTTTCAATATGGAGCTAGTGCAATGAACATAGTAATTAGCTCCCCTTTCTTCGGATAGATGTTTATGCATACTCTGATATAATAGGTATTTCATGAATCTGGTTGAAGACCTATCTGTGCCATCTCGCGATGGTATGCACTAGTTTATGACCATACACTCTCTGAGAAAATTACCTCCCCTAAGGCATATTGTTCTCTTGTATCAGCATATAAAATAATATGAATGTATTAACACCTATGGGAACACCTGAGAAAGCATGTCGGAAGCAGTCACACTCCACGGGAGACAATGTCGCGATGAAGTAAGGGCAGGTAATCCATGACCCATACACAACAGTCACTATCATACCATAGTCCTTACTCCGTGTTAGTATTCAAGCTTGGTATCGACGGATCATTACAATAATATTAATCATATATTTAATAAGCAATTTTGAATAGCAGAGCTATTCTAGATATTGCGAAGTCATGCTCGAAAGCCGACATTGTCGAAATTCTCCAATTGGTTGTTTCCAGCGCCCTGACAACCAGTGCGAGAATTGGCTGCGATGGCTCGGGTCAGATGCCCCTAGTATGTTCCACGCCCCAAGCTTCCATAATTTTGAATAATGTTATTGATACGCCCTGCGACTGTGTTACATTTCAGTAATAGGGTGTTCACCCGACAAAAGCGATCCAACTATTGCCGGGACACTGCTCCGAGCGAGCTTCTTTGGGTGGCGATCCTATTGACGAACGATTTTCTGGAGCCAGGCCACGGGGGTCATATCCCGGAACATAAATAAACACAAACAGTATTATAAGCCCCCCTGGCTATACAATACCTATCTTAACTTGGTCACTTCTTTGGGATAAGTTATTGGATTGGAAATATTAATACTGTATTTGTCAACATTTGCACCTGTGATCCGTATTTCATTTGATTTTGACCTTCTATAGACCTTATGAATGTCCATGTATTTGTGCGCTTCTGTTGCTCAATATTCTAAGTATAGTTCGTGAAATTGAAATGGTCTGTTGTGACCGTCCGTGCGGACACATACTACTTCCCTAATGACATGGAATTGTGTTCATTCGGTATTATGGTAGATGTATAATGATATATATTCAATTGCATTGAAACATGGTGATCGAGAGACAGGATGTTTTATGGCTGTCATCTATCATGGTGTCTATGCTTGTCTAACTGCTTGTCTAACTGCTTGTCTAACTGCTTGTCTAACCGCTGCCTTGACATCCTTGGTTTCAAGTATAGCCACATGTTTTCATATTATACATATGGCTAAATACCTCTACAGTTCCTATCCCAGCCAATCTTTCCCGCTTATGTAGCCTTGTAGAAACCGAATTCCTGCACGCTTATCTGTGTATGGTTTGAATTGGACGGATTTCTGATGCGATATTGATAGGATGTGTTGTCTGTACCATGTCAATGTACCCTGTAGTTATCAACCTTGGTCGGTACCAGTCAGTGCTCACAGGTTTACTGCAACATTCAGTGCTACAGATGTTACAGGTTTTCTCCTGCCCTAAACTGACAAGTCGTGATACAAGTAAAATAATTTTTAAAGCTGATATAAAAAACCTTTATTTTTTAATGGAACTAAACACCACTTTCAGTTAATTTATGGTGACAAACACCTACGGCCTTGCACATGTATACTATTTTATTTACTATTTAAAATTCATATACTAGTATGTATATTTTCCTCACAGTTCCTAAAATAAATTAACTACAAATGATAAAGATCAGATTGTTCTCTGAGTTTATGAAAACTTTTGGCACCGATGTTCTGTGATTGATCTTGCAAGTCCTAGCTTATATGTCTACCATGTTGACTAGGGACACCCGTCTTAACCAACGAGATATCCAGAAATACCTAAAGAATACTTAGGACATTGAAGTATTTACACAGTCCCGTCTTCATGAGAATATATAAGTGGATTGTTCGCGAAATTATTCATCGTCATTTGTATGCGTATTAACTATAGTAAGCAGTCAGGATAGTGCTTTACATTTAAGAGGTAACCCAATATCCTGTCGCTGAAAAGTTTACATAGATAGAGATCGAAAATAAAAAGCAATATTTTTCTTTAATATTATCAATTGTCCTCATCTCTATTGGAGAAGTGACCGATCATTTTAGAACAAGCTTATATAAAAATACTTGTATACTGTGCAATTGCGGTAAATGGATGGAATATGGTTTTAAAGCTTCCTCTCAGTTGCATGCTATGTGTAGTGGTTGATGTTGTAATGACTTAATGTAGTGTCTTAATGTAGTAGTGTCTTAATGTTGTAATGTCTTAATGTAGTGCTCAGACAGTGGCTAATAATACCAGTTGGAGTAGGAGTATGTTATGTTTTTAGTACAGGCAGTCACACTCATTTTAAATACCAGTTGCATAAGCTTTATAAAATTGTATGCATATTTATCTAGAATTGAAGAGTGTTCTGTTAGGCATTAGTGCAGTGTTTGATCCCTAGACGTGACAAGAAGCACACAAACTATGTGGCCTCTGCTACACAATACAGATTATGGAAATGTCGTAGTGAATAGAACCGCCAGTATCATCTTGTATAGACCAGCACAACTTTGGACAACAGTACACCCAGCTGTCCTTTTCACAGACTGAGCTAATATTAACGCTGAACATTTCGCGACATTAGCCAGGAAGTTAACCAGAGGTCAATATAGTAATCTGTTCTCCGTAGAATTGTGGTTCGGTGGCGAGACATATTTCAAGGCTATCAAGTTTCATATTAATTAGTCATTTAAAAGTTGTTGTATGACAAGCAGTACCGTACTGAGTAGATATCTCCTGAAGACATATTATAGTTAGGCAGGAAAGTATTTTCTGGTGGAATTTTTATATTTTTTTTGTATTTTGTATTATTATTATTATTATTGTTATTATTATTATTATTATTATTATTATTATTATTATTATTATTATTAATATTATTATTATTTTTATTATAATTAAAATATATGTGTATTATTATTATTATTAATATTATTAATATTATTATTATTATTATTATTATTATTATTATTATTATAATTTTGTTGGAATCTTTTTTTCTTCTTTTTTTATTTTTTTTTATTCTTTAACCATTTGTAATAATACACAAATAATATACAAATTTATAAATGAAGAAGATTATTGCAATGATGAAACTTTCAGTACAATCAACTACCTACAATTTAAAATTTATCACTACTCTATTTTCCAAATTTACCAAATTTACCAAGATACTTATGAAGGGATCAGTTTACTATCATCCATGAAGAAATGTGAAAAAAATGCACCATGTCAGCGACTGTATTAACACAAGTGTTTTCTGGACAAAAACACATACAAAAAAAATTCCAAACAACCATGAGTCGCATTCTACAAACAATTTAGACCAGTCCGTGCGTCTCACGCAACCATCTGACCAAATATCTACAGGTTGGGTTGGGAAGACCCCCATGTGATGGTACAACACAAGAGTGCAGAAAAGAAAAGCCGCAAAAATTCTGACTTTCGCGCCTGGCCAGTTCTGGCATTACGAAGCCACAATTTGAGTCGGGTGAGCGTGGATGCTTGAGATGAGTGTGGATGTTTGAGATGAGTGTGGATGTTTGAGATGTTGGTTGTTCCAGATCTGATCCTACAGCGCCGAGAACAATGTCAAAGACAACTTTTACATGTCCACAACAACACTCGCAGAAGCCTCGGAATGAAGGATTACCCCATGAAGCAAATAATTATGCTATTGTTACAAATTGTCAATGTTAGTGCTTCATATATTTGAATGTTCAAATACCAACGAGGAAAGGATTGTTAGCATTGGTTGCAAGATGGTATGGAGTAAAACGCCTAAAATGTAATTATCAAATATAACTCTGTAGTATCAATCCTATGTTAATACCGTATGTTTGACTTTAGCAGTAAGAGTGTTAAGAGTCCAGTTGATTCAGCTGTAAAAGTGTTAATTCTTTGGTTTTCAACAGTAAGACTTTTATTTTTAACACTTTCACTGATGAAGCCAACCAAGATATCCATGAAACAATGATTATGTAACTAAAACACAAGAGTGTTCTTTTTGTGTTCTTCTCTGCTCTCTTGTGTTGTCCATAAAAAAATATATATAAAAATAATAATAATAAAACTCAATTAATTTCTCAATTAAAGGGGCTTTAAGCACAAAAGCTTAAAGTAGATCTAAAATGTGTTTCTTTCTGATTCTTTAAATTTGTATTTAAAAAAAAATAGCTTGTGGGTGTTTCAAGTTGTGAGTGGGTGTACGTACACATGTTAGACACATAACACGCCAAGCCCCCTGTTATGTATAC
The DNA here is from genome assembly GCA_034780755.1 of Lepetodrilus elevatus. NCBI lineage: Eukaryota > Metazoa > Mollusca > Gastropoda > Lepetellida > Lepetodrilidae > Lepetodrilus > Lepetodrilus elevatus. Next base: position 7,292 of record JAVCKZ010022565.1, on the reverse strand, counting down.
GACTGCCAGAATCTGATCATTAGTTCTACCATCATCCCATGTAAACTATATTTGGGTGTCAACGTCGTCAGGTCATGTGTAATGAGCACCAGAGGTCAGAGGTGACACTGTTTGGGCAAATTCTTGACATAATACAACCTATTCATTGATGAAAGTTTGCAAACAACAGTTGAGTTGGAGTTTGCTGTTAGGATAATAGTATAAAAGCTTGTCTGAGACTAGTTATCAGACAACCACTTTATAGTGTCAATATGTTTTTTGAATTGAAAGGAATAGTAGCATAGATAAAACAAGCATAGAACATCTATACGTCACTTTTATCATGCTTTAGTCATAATAATGATTGATCTAAGCACATTATTTTTCTATAACGAATCAATTTCAATATAATTCATGATGATGCAAAGCAAAATAAATTATGCTAAAAAGTAAAAGAAACAATAGTTTTGTTTATGCTTTGTTGTTGCATTGTCATGTGTTTTGTATGTAGTTATGTTATCTTAATCTTAACCCTCTCCCTGCTGAAGGCGACTTAAGTTGCCCGATCACATGCAGAAATAAAACACTTTGATTTTATTCAGTAGGGAGAAAGCTAAGAGGATGTAAAGATGTTGCAAATCCGCAAACCAAATATATTTCCTCTACATTCAATATCCACATTTCTGGGATTTCGTGTACGAAATGGCGTATTTCTAATTGAGGTAACTATAGATCCAACCTTAGTCGTTGTCTACTATTTGAGATACGGTTATCTTAGAATTACGCCGTTTTATATACAGGAGGGATCCTGTATTCTAGATTCTACATATCTCAACATTACAAATCCACAGACCAAAGCTTTTTTCCACATCCTAAATCCACAGCCAATATTGTAATTTACTCTAATAGGCGGCATAACTACAAGTATACATGTAATATTTTGACATTTGACCCTGGAGAATATGTCTGAGCGAACTGCTGCCTGCATGAGTTATAACAGTCGTCATAGCTACAGTAATGAGTTTCAATGGGAATTCTTGCTAATATGAAAAACAGTGAAACTCCTTAAAAAAAAACTCCCCTTTTTTCTTGACTTCCGAAGCTATTAATTTGACTTACTGGGCTTTTGACATTTTTTATATTTTTTATATTTTTATTGAAAAACATATTTTTAAAAATTTTATGTTATTATTCATTAAGGCATTTGAACTTGAACTTACTGTAAACAAATATTACCTGTAATCACCCGAGTTCTCTTGTAGGAAATATCATTAACCCGTTCCATGCTGGAGGCAACTAGAGATGCCCTCAATAGCATTACCTGTGACTAATCCAGCAGGGTGGTGGATATGGAGGTGGTGTGAGGATTAGGGATGTTGGGAGAGGGTGGAAGGGTAGGTACCGGTAACTGTACGTAGCTGAGGGATGAAGAACGTAGGTATGAGAGGAGGGATTGCAAAGCCAAAGGTATCTAGGGTATATTGGTAGAGGTGATGATTGTGGGGAGGTGGTGGAGGTGTAGACATGATTGTGGGGACAAAGTAACATGAAAATGGAAGGTAGACTAAGGGGGATTGCAGGGGTATGTGGGAATTGCAAGCGGTAGTGGTTGTGGGGAGGTGGTGCGACACATCTATAGATTAGGGACAGAAAACATGGAAATGAAAGGGGAACATTTCCAGGGTATGTGGATTGTGAGAGGTCTGAGGGGGGTTGTGAGAGGTCTGAGGGGGGATTGTGAGAGGTCTAAGGGGGATTGTGAAAGGTGGGAGAGGGGGCATGTGAAGGTGGTTCGGGACGACCTCTCCCCAGAGACATTGCCTCGTGGTTCGCGGGTCCTCCCACAGATCCGTGGTGTATTTGGCGTGTCCTAATGATGCCCCTGTCAAGAAGACCCTACGGACCACGAGGCATTATCTGCCTGTTTCAGGGGCACAGTTTCCGTGTTTGAACGACTTTCCTTCCACAAAAAAATGTCCAGCTCTTTCTATCATTGACTTTTCAAAATATCACAGCTTGTCAGTTACCTGTCAAAATTGCGGGCTGCCATCTCCTTGTTCAATGCTCTGTGTGGTGTTTGGCTGTGAAATTCTGAGTAGTCAAACCACAGGTCTTGTGGGTTTATTCAACACTTAGGAAATGTATACTCACACTTTAAAATAGTAAATTCATTGTATCACTTGTGTTTTATCAAGATTTAAGCTGTATGTACATGGCGTCTATTCTTCATGAGTTGATGTTTTATCGGATGTTCATCGAGTACTTTGTTCAGTGTAAAGAGTTCTTCGATACATTGAAATTTAATATTCTTTCGTGTTCATTGCTAGAAGTTGTGAGCACATAATCTTTTTTAAATTATTTTATTATTTTTGAATTGGGGTTTGGAGTCATTTTCAAACATAAAAGCTGTCAATTTCAAGTGTATTTGTTAACATAGTTATTGCATGTCATTGACAAATTGATAACATATTGTCCTGATATGACGTCAATATCATGTACCGGTATCTTATTTAATTGCAAGCAGTCGTTCATTGCTAAAATAGACCAACTAATACTTTTCATCTCAATTTTGTCTAGCGATATATTTTAAAATGTTATTATTATTTATTTTTTTAAAGTGTGAGAAAATATCTAGTATATGCCTCAGGCAGTTTCTGGTCTTTTCAATTTCATGAACGTTAGTGGTACATTTACATTTATGCGGTTAGATCTGTGATCTGTGACATTAATTATTGCATATGCAGGTGCACGTTTGTTAATATATTTCAGCTACAACTACGGTACATTTTGAATTGATTTTTAATAATCCAAATGAAAACATAATTTATTTTTATTCAACATATTATAAAAACATCCAGTTGGATAGAAATAGCAATGAAGAGTTATTAAACCTAAATTGTTTTTTCTATTTTGCTTGTGAACTTCAAAGGAGTGTTCTTGATAGGTAACATTATATCAAACAGCAGGTAAGATTATCCCAAGTTATACATGCCTAACTTATAAGTGGTATACACTCATGTAAAGCTCTGACCATTTTATCTGCGATTTTTATCGTTATGTCAACATGATAACGGCACAATAAAATAGATAGATATGCATGTGACTACAATCATAGGTTATACCAACGCCTAACAGTAATGACATATTTTCAAGTCTTGTTTATATCCCTGAAAAACCCTATTGATTGTCACCTAGTAGAGAAACACCATCATACATGTCTCATGTTTTGTTGTGACAGCGTAAATTGACGAAACATCTAAACTTTGCTACCAGTCTCGTTCATTTCAAATGCAAAGGGTGGAGTTCTTCTTGTAGTGATAATCCAAAAACAAATTTCCTAAATACACGCGCATTATAGAATGCATTATATATTTAGCAAAAGGTTGAATTCCTTTATGAATATTTTATAGCTGTGTGCCCCATTCTAGAGATCAAAAGAGTATGGTGATCTTTTTGTGTGCGTCTTATTTCAATGAAGGGTGGTTTTTGGATTAGGCAATAGCTTGTGCCTTTAAAGCATGGCATATGGTAGGTAAGCCTTGCATTACCTTAATAGATTGGGAAGAATTTCATAATGCATTGAAGAATCTATATATATACAAAGGACATCAACATCATAGGTTTAATGCACACTTAACAATGGTCTGAAATTGTTACTGTACAAAGTTAGTTTTATTTCCTTTGGAGTCAGCGTGATCTTCTTTAAAGCTGAGATTTGAAAGCTTTCATATATACATGGATGGATACATTTGTAAAGAATGAAATGTAAATAGATAAATTTGTAAAGAATGAAATGTAAATAGATATATTTTATTGTGTCTGTTCACAGTGGTATTCTCATTGTGCAATCTTGGAAACTATACCGTAGTCATTCAAGGATTTGTATTCATTGCAAAATGGGTGAAAAATTCCTGCAGCGACGTTATACTCCATATATTCTCTCACTCAAGCATTTTAATATTCTATCTACGATGCAGTTATAATTCTATGTTTTTATTTTATTTCATGTGGATATTTTAGTGCAAATGATGACCTACTAACTGTAATTACCCTATTAATGTTAACCCTATTAATGTTAACCCTATTAATGTTAACACCTAAATTAATCACAAAAAAATAAAAAAATAACCAACCCTAAAAATACGAACATGACCAATATTTTTTCAAATCTTAATTTTCTAATTATTTGAGCACAATAGAATTTAGTAGAACAAATCTTTAAGTTGTGACATTTATTAATGGTTCTGAGCAATATCATAAAGATACTTTTATCTCTGAGTGGACCGATAACACTTTAGAAAAGGAAACATAAATTTAGAGTTTTCTAAAAAAATACTTTTTGGTGGGACAATATTTGTGTGGGTGGAAGTACATGTATATGTTATTGTAATAATATATCTGTGTTTAGAAGGAAGAAGAAATGCTGACACTTTGTTTATGTTGGCAACATAATGGGCTGAAACATAACATAATATAGACCTTTAATATATACAAAAGCCGTGCCAAAATGTCAACATATGAAACTCAAACTTCAAAGAATGGACATTTTATTAAGATAAATTAAACACAGTTTGAAAAACGTGAAGAAAAATGAAATCAAAAGGGTGGAATTTTTATTTTTATATTTTCCTACCGAGAGTGATTACTATGGGTGGGGTGATGGCATCTTTAAATAGGACCATTTGTATGCAGCGAGAGATATGAATAGATCTGGGGAAATAGATCTAAGGAGAGTAGAAGTCGGCTGTGTACCGGGTGACCTCGCAGTGTTATGAAGTGGCGCAGTGTGTTGATCTTTGCACCAGAACGAAATGGATTACTTGTGTTACATGTACAGCAAGATATGACATATCTGACAAGACACGTTTTTATCATGCTGAGGTGAAATTCTTCGTTGATTTATAACTGAAAATCAATCTGTATTCAATTCGTGATGGAATGTATAGAAACATTTTGAGATTTAACTCACTCCATGCTGGAGGCAACTGGAGGTGCCCTAAAGGGTAATGCCTGTGCCTAATCCAGCAGGGAGAGGGTTAACGAGTAGGCTTACCATGATAGATTAAATCGGTTTGTAGAAATTGATTGAATTTGTAATGGATTCAATGTAAGATGACGGACTATTTGCATATGAATAAAATTCCATGACATTGGAATATTTGTCATAGCTGGGATTTTATTAAAAAATGGTCATCAATATCTGCTCAAGTTTATATACAATGTATGCAAATGTATGAATGTAAAGCTCTTGAAATATACCAGAATACATTTCAGTGATTATTTACAAGCGTTGTCAATTTCATAGGCAATCTAACCATAACCTCTCATAGGATTGACGAGTCGAGTTAATCAGAGTTTTTGATGTCGAGTGATGCTCTAGAGGTGATATCGACATCCATTGGTCAAAGGTCAAGGTCCCTGTCTGTGATATAATGATACTAGTGGCCACACTGTCTCCGTGAAGTGAAATCTACGACAGTCTATCGTTTGATGGCGATATTGACATCGTTTGATGTCCGTTAGTTGACTGAATGTTAATTTTAACTCCCACCCCATTCCACCCACCCATCTCCAGACCCTATGATTACATAACGTTTTTGAAAACAGACACATGCTCAAATCAAGGTTTTGTTCACAAATATGCATGTAAAATTTGAGTTTGAGTATGAAATTGTACTCAAAAATACACTTTTGGTATGACTACAATTTTGTAGATACATAGCCAACATTTATAAATTTATACATAGCCAACATTTATAAATTGAACAACAATTTTCTAAATTTATGTCATTATCTAAATTGAAAGAAATATGATGTATTTCAAAATGCAAATTTTCGAAATCTCATTGGTTTAATGAACAATATCTCCATTAACCCTTACCATGTTGGAGGCAACCAGAGATGCCCTAAAGATCAGCGCCTGTGCTTAACCCAGCATTTTGAGGGTTAATTGCCATCTGTAATGAAGTGTGTATATTTACTGTCAGTCAATTAAGTGTTCATAACCTACAGTGAAATATACACACACTTTCCTTTGAAGTTTACAATATTTTGCGTGCAGTGTACGAGTGACATCCTGAAATGAGCGAGTGCTTGTGCTTGTTAATTTCAATGTTTTGCTGTAGGGGGAGACACAGTGTCGTGAGTGCGTGGGCGTCAGTACATAGCTCGACACAAGAAGGATATCCTATGTACTGATGAGGTTTAGCTATACACAGCATAGGCGGATCTAGGTGTGGTGCTGGAGTTATTTCTACCCCACCAAAAAGAAATATTAAAAATTAAATAAATTTAAAAAACTTTAAAAATAATTTAAATAATTTTAAATTTAATAAATGTTTTGATTTGGCATGCTATGGATTACTTATTTTTAAGCTTGTATGCTGCAATACTGGTATTTAAATTATGTCATCGACTGGTGCATCTGGTGTAGGAGTAAAATATCAGGTATATTAAGTACACATTTCATTTGCCATGAAATAGTTTGACATAATAAATATCACATCAAACATGCTTTAAGGCAGAAACTTAAAAAATACAAAATCACGATCTAGCATTTCTGCACACTTAACTATTAAATTCTCCATCACCCTGGAGTATCTTAACCCACTCCATGCCGGAGGCAACAAAAGATTCCCTAAAGAGCAGTGCCTAGCAGGGAAAGAGTTAAGACAGATAAGACAAGAGATAGATTTATTGCCTTTTCAGGAATTTGGCTTGCATATTACAGAGTTAATTTTAAACAATGCACACGGCTACAGTTAGTACCTATGTACTAGCTCTCACAGAGGCCTCAACACTAGGTTGCAAGTACATGGATGTATACTAGCCGCAGAAACCGATTTCCCATGTGGTTTCGGTGAAAGCTGAGCGCAAAAAGGAACAGATTTCCTGAATTATGACTGATGTTTGACAGACAAGACCGCGTTGATTTCGTAATGATTGACAGTGTGAACTCTAGCTCCATGTCCTTGAGACAAATGGTAGACTCAACAGCTCGTACATTGCAGATTCGCTCCATTCATACATACGTTAATAGATCATGTTTCTAGATGATGTGTATATTTTATTGGGTTATTTACGCACAGGGTTACTTGATACATTGCTTGTATCTGTATGCAGTGTACAAGTATACATTGTAGCTCAAATTTCTGCTGCTTATACACACTTATCACACTTGTATGATCAGATTAGCTCCCTTGTCACGTGCACGTGAAAGTGATTTCGGTGGCAAAGATTTGCTTCAAAAGTAAGTAAAGAATAGTGAATTTTGAGCTGGACAAGCATGGGAGTGGATACAAACATCTGGAGGA
>JAVCKZ010022454.1:0-19796 GCA_034780755.1 Lepetodrilus elevatus | reverse complement strand
GTAAATTCTAAAAATTCGAACAGCCGCAAATCTAATTATTTTAGAGCGTACGAATAATTAGAGTAATTACGGTAGTTGTTTAAATATTGTTCAATATTGAAACATTAATCATGTGAAAGGTATACAATCATGGTTTGTTGACATATTTCATGGTCAAACGTATTTTACCTGCAAGTATCTACATTTGATTTGTCGACACAAGGGCAAGAAGCTATATTTTACTCGTACATATCACACTGGTTTTCAATATTTTCATTTCCCCCCTATATTCTCGCATTTTTAAACGCAAACATGTAGCTTGTAACTCAATATACTTGTGTAGACAAATTAAATGTACATACTTTTAGGTAGATATGTTTGACCATGAAACATGTCAACAAACCGGTGTGCTTGAAAACTAAAACAAACTTGAAAATTAAAACAAAATCAAAAACAGATATGCATGTTTTTAATGTATTTTGAGAACTTAAATTACCTGGCTTTTATTCCTTCTGATATATTCATCCCTCATTTTCTCCAATTCATCAATATCATGCCTCACGACCTGTCAGGGAAACAATAACATGTTTTAAGCATGAAAATATTGTTGGAAAAGGGTGAAAGATTCCCACTAGCATGAACATTACACATCCATGATTATTAGAAAACAATGAAATCCTAAAAATCAGTAAGCATAGGAAACAAACATATTATTGTAATAAAATTAGGTATGCATTATTGCCTTTGCATTTCTTTAAGATTCTTGTGAAATAGAAATACAAAATGATAAATTGTAATGTTAATGAAAATATGAAAATTATATTTAATCATATATATCAAAATCATTAAAAAATAGCAGTAACTGAAATATTTTGGCATTACCATAAACATGATGAATAAAACTGATAGAAACTGCAATACATATGTACAGTAATAATGATTAGAAACAAGAATGTGGTTAATTATTAAATGTAATAATTGTTTAAAATATTTAATATCTCCATGACCCATTAGTTTTAAAAATTAAATAAAGAATAATTAGCCTGTTATTTTCATGATTGACCGCATAAGTAGTTAAACATGTCACAGATGCACCACATTGTATCAAAAAGCATTCACCAGACCACAGCATACAGTAAGTGAGTGAATTATTGTTTTACATCACAGTGGGAATCTTTCAGCCATAGGTGGCATACAGTAAGACCCATCTCCATTACAAATGTAAGCTAGACAATAGTTATCCTCGCCAGTGTGTATCAACGATTAAATTTAAGTGTACAAATAGGAATAATAACTCCACACCACAAATATAATTCAGATTTCTTTTGCTGCTGCCATATTTTTACATTTGGGATAGACTTTTGTAGATAATTATATACTGACAATTTATGGCAAATAATTGTATTTATTAATACCGTAAACACTTTTTTTTGTAGAATGGAGCTTTAAATAACCTTGCATGCAATCACGCAGAATGAGAATGTCAGGATTTGAGTGAGGGCTTACTACTTTCACTTTCAATTCATTTTCTCTGAAGAGAGATGAACATTCAAAATGTTCACGACAAAAAATATATTTTCTTAAATTAGAATTCATGGAAAATATCAAAAGTAAATTACTGCAACGCAAATAGTAAAACTAGTGTTAAAATCTGACAATCTATGATCTAAACCTACTCAAACAATTCAATCTACCACTACAAGGCAAATTCAAACCAAAACTATATTTATTAATGTACAAAGATATATGTAACAAACAACTTTAAAAATGCAAGTTCAGTACGACTTCAAACATGTTATTCAAAACAAAAACCTAAAACAACTTTCACATTGCACGTGGCTTTTGCTTACCTTCATATGAGCGACGTTATCCTCGAGGTGTTTCTTTGCTTTGTGGAGGTAGTCCGCTTTGCGCTTCTGTTCCGTTAACTTGTGGTTGAGATCGCTCTGTGTCCGCTCGGCCTCGTTGACCCTGTGTCTCAGCTCCGTGTTCGATCTCACCAGATCCATGTTTCGTGTGGAGAGACTGTCGTTCTGCTTCTTGAGCTGAAGATGAAATTCCACAAAGGTTGTATGATTTAATGAAAATCTATCAAATGTTGGTAGCCTACTCAGTGACCTTTTCTTGTATCATCAACTATGAGTTTGTGAAATTGAGAAGAGAGTTGCAAACTAAAACTAATGTACAGGGATGGCAAATGTTGTTTTCAGATGAAACAGGGGGCCGCAGACCATGGCAAGGTTTATGAGATCGACCCTGGAATCTCAAAATCCGCGGAAGATTTTAGGGCATTACGACAGACAGTTGTGATTTCAGAGGAAAACAAGGCCCCAAGCCACGTTCAGTCCAAATTTATCAACCCCAGGGCAAATAAATCAACAGATGCAGGGGAAAATGATCTAAAAAGCTGTGCTAAATAAAAAATACATGGTAATCTTTTTTTATTTTTTAAAAAATTAAGAGATGTGAAACATACCTCTGCCAGTTCCTTGGTATTTTTCTTGATAGACTTGTCCCTCTCTTTCCTCAACTCCTCACGCTGGGCGTCCATCTTGCTCTCGAAGTTCCGTATCTCCAGACGCACCTCTTCCTGGTCCTTGTTCCTGTCGGCAAAAATATTAAATATTGAAATGTTAAATATTAAATATTGAAATGTTCAAATATTGATAGGCTGCTCCATTTTTTTTTTCATTAAAATTTTTGAAAGTTATCATTGACATTACTATTTCATGTTACCGATGAACTGAAATTGCAAAACATTTGAGTACGATTTTAAGCTGAACAAAGTATTGTTCACAAATCCCCATATATAATTAATAGACAATAATTATACATGCAATAGCTCTCAAATGTACGACATACAAAGCGTTCCAAATGAAGCGTGATAATAGGTCTGACCAAAGTTGTCGCTAACACTGCCCCCACCCCTACCGACTCCACCCCTGCCCTCTCGACCTCTGACCCACTCACTTCTGAGTACGGAGCTGCGAGATCTGCGCGTCTCGCTTGCCGAGTTCCACCTGCAGGTTTTCGACGAGAGACTGGAGCTGGGAGTGAGACGTCATGACGGCCTCCAGGGTGCTCGCCATCTCGCGGTTCACCGTCTTGGCCGAGTGCAGGTTCTTCTTGTACGTCGTGCCCTAGGGAGAGAAAGCTTCAAGATGTGTCAGGATGCCAGGAAAGCCATTATTGCAATAATTTGTCAGGCATGGTAACAGACAATGCATTGTGATTTCAATGGAAAACAAGCTAGGGGTTCCCATCACTCGACAACCCATTACAAGTTTTCTAAAACTTTGGCTCTCCTCTTGAATAAACACCCTATCTAACCATCCATCCCACGTGAACAATAAAACTCCACATATACAAATGACTAGGGCCCCGTTCCTTTGAGAGCAGTACAGTGTACTCACACAGACAGGTGACAGGAATGACTCGCATACATTTCACACAAGCAAGATGGCAGCAAAGAGTTGCCTTAAATTTCTGTGCTGTCTGCACCACCTCGTTAGCGAGTACAGCCCGCACACTGTCCGAGACCTGTGTAACACGTTCCTTTGACAAAAATGTCTGTCCGGCGTACACTAGACAGCTCAAAGGAACGTAGGTCAACCTTTCCACCACAAAAACCACCCCCACCAACACACATAAGCTACCTAACTACACGCGCACACACCACACACGCACGCATGCATGCACGCACACACACACACGTACACACACGTACATACACACAGACACACACAGTGAAAAACACACCTTCTGCTTGTCGCGGTCGCCCTGGGTGTGCAGCTGTGTGAGGACGCGGTCCAGGTCGGTCTCCAGCCGCTCCCTGGCTGCGGTGACTAGCTGCAGCTGCTGGTCCTTCTGCTGCATGAGTTCCTGAGACAGGTGGTGCTGACTCTCCAGACACTGCACCGCCACCTTCAGCTCACTCAACTCCTTCTGAGTCTGCGGCGCAGCCGGAGGTAAGAAAGATCAGCCAATGTAAATTGTAATACAGATTGACACACACAGACACAAGGGCTGATCGATTCTTCAGAAAAGAGCTAACCATTTTGAAAGATGCGCCCAAATGTCACATGACGACGAACGTGCAAATCAAGCAACCCGGCTCACTGTCCAGCTGAAAAGCGCAGTTCACCAGATGCCGGCGCAAGTCGGCTAGAAATTTGCTGGGTAGCTTGCAAATAAAGAATCAAGCCGCCAGAAGTACCTTAAATGTGCAGGGTTAGAACTTTACCTTTCAAAGCTACCAGCCCGAATAATGATTCAAATTTACTTAAATTTCTACTAGTCCTTAGGATACCTTTGTGAGAAAGGGTTTGGACTAGTGAACTAGTATTAAGATAGATCCCTGCATAATGAGGCACGCCAAACCTAGCCGATTTTGGCAAAAGAAATGCCATTAAAGATTGGGCTTGATTTACACTCTCACTATCATGTGACATGTGCGTGCATATTTAAAAGTGGCTAGGCCTTTTCTGACAAATCGAGCAGCCAAACAGAGATAAAAAAGATCTGTCATTTGTTAACATTGTCAAAATTATCTTCATTTCATCTGAATATTTTCAATCAAATCTGAAAATGCTCACATTGCTGTACTTGTCGTGAAGATCGTCGTTGATCTTCATCAAGTGATCGCCCTCCACCTGACCCCTGGTGGCAATGTCAAGGTCATCTTTCAGCTGGTTGACCTGCGACTGCAAGTGTCCGTTCTCGTACGACAACTTGTTCTTCTGTTCCATCATCTCCTTCAGGGCGGACTGAACCTTCCTCTGGGACATCTGGGTCACATTGAAAACGTTAAATTGATGAGAAATCCACATAGAAAATTATGTTAATCAAATCTCCACCTTTAAAAAAACTTTTTATTTTGTTTTAAATCAATTCTCCACCTTCAAAAAAAAATAACGCTTTTATTGTATTTTATCTTATTAAAATATAATTAATATAATTTATTTTAAACATTGTTTATATTAATTCTATTATATTTATTTCTTTGAATTGAGATTCAGATTCACTTTCAATATATTTTTATATTATTTATTTTAATTATTTATTTGATTTCATATCACTACCAATTATGTCAGAGTTGAGATTTAGATCTAACTTTCAAGATAATAGCTCCTCTTCCCATCCCCGAAACACAGGCCATTAAGCCTACTTAACATCCTCGCTTTGCTGGATTAGGCACACACTGCTTTTTAGGGTATCTCCGGTTACCTACATAATGATCGACATTTCAAGGATTTCCTCTACCATGTCTTATCATATTTCTCTCCCTTGGCTCAATGTCGTCCCGGCTGTACCCGCTGACCCCCAGCTGTACCCACTGACCCCCAGCTGTACCCGCTGACCCCCAGCTGTACCCGCTGTACCCCAGCTGTATCTGCTGACCCCCAGCTGTACCCGCTGACCCCCAGCTGTACCCGCTGACCCCCAGCTGTACCCGCTGACCCCCAGCTGTACCTGCTGCTGCTTGAAGCCGGTCAGTCTGTCGATCAGTTCGGCTTTCTCTCGCTCCGTCTGTCTGTGGGTGTCGTACAGAGCGTCCAGCTCCGCCTTGTTCGCGTCCAGCTCACTCTGGATGACCACTCGCTCCTCCATCAGCGTGTCCACCGTCTGGTTCACCTGGAGCGAGGCAACCACGGCGTCACACACTACACGCAGAGGCCCCGAGACTACGAAAACTTTTCAGTACGATTTCATGCTCAAGTGTAAAATTTTATATTTGGATTTGTGAGCAAAACTTTGTTGAGCGCGAAATAGTACTCATGAGTGAATGATTATATGGAGTTTAATGTCATAGAGTAAATCTTTCACCCATTTGCAACAAGAAATCGTAGTCAAAAACGTTTTGTAATATCGGGGCCAGACATTCTCTATTTGACCACTTTTTTTACTCTGCACATTTTTCTGTTCTCGTTTCCCTCAAACCAATCATTTCCCGTCCATCTAAACTTCTCATTCTCAGCCTCTTCCTTCCTTCCTTCTTTCCTCCCTTTCTATCCTTCACTTCTCTCCCTGTGCTCCCATTTCCTGTATTTTTCTAATTGTCTTTTCTTACTCATTTCCATACCCCCTCCTCTTTTCCATCCTCTCCTATCCCTCTCACCCCAAAATTACTCCATTTCACATTTCTTCTTCATTTCCACACCTCCCATTCCAGTTCCTACAATTTTATTCTTCCCTCATCTCTCCATTCTTATCGTTGCAAATGGGTGAAAGATTTCTGTACTGACGTTAAAACTCCATAATCACTCACTCACTCTATCCTTCTCACATATCCTCCCCTACCTTTCCTTTTAACCTAATTTCTTTTATTATATCCCTTTTCAATCAATCCTTACTTCCTTTTCATTCCTCAACTATTCTCTTTCTTTCCTATTTTCACCTTTCATGTCTTCTCCTTTCTTTCTCTCCATTTACTTATCTAATACCCCTACCTCACACACACAGACAACCCACCCACCCCCACCCCCCCATCACGCCCCCTCTTTGCAAAGTTCCTCATGACCCAATATCCTCACCTCCTCTAATAGGTTTTCCTTGTCAACGAGAATATTCTGTTTTTCATCCTGCATTGCTCGGAGCTGCGTCCTCAGTGAATTTAACTCTCGCTCCAGATCTTTGGCTGCCTGTGTGAACTCCGAGTCCTTCGCGTTCATCTCACCTCGCATTGCGCTCATAGACTTCTCTAGTCTATCTCTACAATGTCAAAATTAAAAAGAAAATTTTAATATTAAATCAGTAAACAAAATTATTTTAATTTGTCTTTTAGTCCCAATTATCAACAAATTATTTAATTTTATTCTGTTACATCAATACATCAACAGTAATGATATGTTTGTTGTTGTTGTTTTTTTTGTTTGTTTTTTAATTATTAAAAATCAAGATACACATTTAAGTGAACATTAAAGATATCCAATAGAGTAGAGTGAGTGAATATGGAGTTTAACATCGCTGCGGGCCAATAGAGTAGACGTTTTATATATAATAAAGGATATATTATTGTGAATGATGTACCATTCAAACGAAATTATTATTATTACCCTAGAGGAAAAGTGTAATGAATTAATACATTTTCATCATGTAACAAAATGGTTTACATATTATTAAAATTATGTAAATATTATTGATTTTGGTATTGATTACGTACACTTTTCTCTTCAAATCTTCATTCTCGGCCTGGGTTTCATGAAGATGTGTTCGTAGATTGACGGTCTCGTCTTCTAGTAATAGTCTCTCTTCTTCATGTTTCTTCTCAACCTACAGTTAACATGTTAAAATCCATTCATATAACGTGACTTTCAAATTATCCTGATGGTTTTTTTTTAATTTAAAAAAATATTAATTAGGGTTTAGAGTTGCTTTCAAGGTGACAGCTTGTTAGTTCAGGGCAGGAGAAAACTGCAACATCCATAGTCTTGAATGTTGCAGTAACCCTGCTGGTACTGACAGGACAAGGATGATATTGCCACTGTACAGACAACACATCCTATAAATATTGCGCCAAAAAGTTCACTTTCGCAGACATTGATTCCAGGCTACTGGGAGGGGATTTGAAACAGGGCTTTGGCTCTGAAGTCCAAACAATCTATCAATGTGAATACCCTAAGATGTGAGTACACCCCACAATGCAAGTACACCTTATGATGTGAGTACACCCTATGATGTGAGTACACCCTATGATGTGAGTACACCCTATGATGTGAGTACACCCTATGATGTGAGTACACCCTATGCGAGTATACCCTATGCTGTGAGTACATCCTATGATGTGAGTACACCCTATAGATGCGAGTATACCCTATGCTGTGAGTACATCCTATGATGTGAGTACACCCTATGATGTGAGTACACCCTATGCTGAGCCTACCTGCACTTCTCTGTGGTGTATGGTACGTAGCGTGTCCAGCTCACTGCTGGTCTTGTGTAGCTGACTACTCAGACTCTGGTTCTCGCATTCCAGTTCCAGTGTGTGCATCTAGTAGAAAGGTCAAGGTTCAAATGTCAGGGATCAAAGGTCAGAGATAAAACATTTTCACTCAAATATCAGCAGAAAATCGGCTCATTATGGAATTAATGTAATCTATTATTTATGAAACCTGTCTTGTGAGAAAACAGAAATAAGAGTAATTAACTTTATAAAAAAAAAATCAAATAATGGTTCGTTTATGAGCTCTTTGTGGAAATACTTATGCAATCCATTATTTTATTAAAATTAACCTGTCTTGTGAGAAAACAGAAATAGAATAACATAATTAACCTTTTTATAAATATCCAAATATGTTTCACTTTGATTATTATTATTATATTATTTTCTTTTAGAAATATAATGTTTTCTATTTCAAACTGACTTTATTTTGATCAACTACGGTCTGTGTTTTCTCCACTTGAGAGATGATGTCCTGGTACTGATTACGAAATCGGGCTAATTCTGACGTGGCGAGCTGTCTCTCCGATTCTGCTCTGTCATACTGGCCTTGCAAGTTGTCTGAAAGAAAGTTAATCAGGTTATAAGTAGGTATTCACAGCAGTGTTCGAGTGAGTCAATTTATATCGAGTTTAACGTTGCTGCGGGAATCTTAAAGAAAATAATAAAGGGATCATTCTCCATAGGCCCAATGTTAATGGTGGTAAAATCAGACAGATTTTCAAATGACCCTATTAATTCGAACACTGCACAGCATAAAGATATATGAACTATAAATATACATATTTTATAAGTTTAAAATTAAAAATAAAAGTAGGAACAATAATGAAGACTTTCTGAGATCAGCAACCATATACATAAAAAACCCATTTATATTTAAATTTATGGTTAACCATTTCCCTCACAAAGTAATTATAGACCAATATTATTATTACTATTTAGTAGTAGTAGTAGTAGTAGTAGTAGTATAAAGTATGGCAACAAACATTCGTGATTTCATTGGAAAATAAGTCTGGGGTCTGCTGGCCCCAAGCCACATCCATGTAAAATAAATCGATCCTATGATAGGAATAATCCGCGAAACCACGGAAAATGTCCATGCTTGTATTACTACCACTATTATTACCTCTAAGGATAGAGAGTTCGCTACATCTGGCAGCGACGTCATCTCGCTGTTTCTGTTCTCGTGACAATTCCTCAGACAACCGATACACTTCGCTTTTCAGACTTTTGCAGGAATTTGTCAAATTGCGGACCTACAAGAAAACATTTCCGAATACTGTAAATCATAAAATTTTAACGAACATAAAACTTTAATGAATTTAACGAGTTGCTCTTAGACGTTAACATTTCATTCGCTAACATTATAAAAGAATATTCGATGGGTGTACTTGTGTAGGGCTTCAAATATTCCCGTAATTGATGTTGTTCATGTGTGTAATTTAAATTTCCTTGTATGATAGCATCAGTATCCAAAACAAGTAAAACACAAAACCAAAATGTGATAAAGTATATTGATATAGCATCTCGCTCACCTCGGAGCGGTCAGTCTCCACGACAGCCTCCATGTCTCGGATCCTACTCAGCAGCGTGTTGTGAGACTCCTCCAGACTGGACCGGAGACTGGACTCCATGGACAGTTCGTCCTTCAGCTCGGACACGCGGCGGATCAGCTTCTGTTTGGACATGGCGGTCTCGTCCGCCATTACTGTTGCCACGGCCTGGTGGATAGAAAGTTGCAGAAGTGTGATTCAAACAAAATTACGATTATTTAAAAAAAAAAAAAATAGAGTCTAAACAAAACTACAAACAATAATAATTTTAAGTTCAAGAAAAAATAAAGAAATACAATTCATTATTACCTGAATGTTAATAATGATGATGCTAATAGTAATTTAGTAATTAGAATAGTAATAACAATAACAATAATAATATAAACTTTACCAAATATGGGCACAAGCTAAACACTAGTGATATACAATTTCAATATTTATTTGGTAAAATAGTCCTTTCCCTTTAAAAAATGGGCTGTCTTTTTTTTTCAAACCAGATTATTTTTCGGTATTTATTATTTGCACTATGTTCTAGATAGTATGTTCTCATTGTGATCCATGATTTTATCAGTAACAAAAGGAAAACACTCACAGTCACACACACACAAAATAATAAAATAAAAATTATTTTGTAAAAACCCTCCATACCCTGGATTTGGCCGACTCCTCCAGAGCTACCTGCAAGGACTTGACCTCGTCCTTGAGCGTGGTCCTGGACTCGCACTCGGATGTGAGCTCGTCCTGCAGGCCCCGCACCTCGCGCTTGTAGTACGACAGCTGACTCTCGTAGTTCTTCTTGGCCGACGCCCACTTCTCCTCTACCTGGCTGTAGATCTTCCTCTTAATGTCCTTGTCGCCTTGCACGTTCAGCAGAGACAGCTTGGCCGTCTGAATCGCACTCTCGGTCCGACACACTCGCGAGATCAGCATCTCGTAGTTTGCCTGGAGAAGCTCTGCGTCCGCCAAACAGGCTTTGAGTGGCGCTTTGGGTCTCTCGCCCTCCGCCAGGAGGTCGTGAGGAGGCGGGTCTCGCCTCACGCCGAGGTCGTTGAGGCGGTAGAGGAGGTCATGCGTGTCCTTCTCTGCCATTAGGAGACGCTGCTCCAGCACTTCCACCGTCTGCCCCGAGGGGGAGAGGGGAGCGAGGGGAGGAATGACAGGCTTGGACATTGCCTGAATAAGGTCAGACGACTCACGTCGTCATCATCTCACGAATAAGTCACCTTGTGGATCGTTGAAAGTTTGACATTATCAAATCTGAGAAGGAAAGAAAAATAAAACAGGGATCAGTAAGGCGCGTATCCGCGTAATTTACGCAGTAAAAACTGAGAAATACGAACTTGTAATTTGTGCCAATATTTTCAAACGTTTGTACGGTTAGAAATAGAAATATTTAATCATGTTAATCAGAAATATTGATATACAGTAATGTATACGGTATTACTATTATGACACAACAAACTCATGTCTGATTGTGACATTAATTTTACTAGTTGGATAATGTCAGCAGCATTAGCAGGGATAGAACTTCACCTTTCAAAGATACTAGCCCGAACAATAATTCAAATAACAAATTTGTTACAAAAAACGTACATTTCTACTAGTCCTTAGGATACCTTTAACATTGTGAGAAAGGGTTTGGGCTAGCGGGCTAGTGTGCTAGTGTTAAGATCAATAGTGTTAAAGTAACAGTGGAATTTAACATTTGACTGAATAGACAACATGTATGGTCATGACTCTTTAACAACATTGTTCAACCAGTTATCTTTACCAAAGTCCAATGATCGGTTATTAGAATTCTGTAATTTTCAATATTGATAATAACAATAATTTACTATCATACCATATGCTAAAATTAAAACTTGTTTATAATATAAATTAATTGATGGGAAACAATTGTAAAATAGCTGTTACTAAATTGCACATACACTCAAAACCAACTAGGTCTCGAACAATCTAACCATACCATTTGCATGATTTCTGCTCCAGTGGTTTAGGGGTTACTTGAAACTCACTTCTCATGTTTCAATATAGAAATAAGAGAGGTCTGATGTCACGTCTAGGTGAAACACACACATCTATCATGTTCGTGTCACAAGCCTGCCTATGGAATTACTCACAAACTTGGATCACTAATATTCCATTATACTTGACTTAGCAGCATATGGTTTGGCACCATTCACAACCTGTTAATGTTCTCATTCTACGGTATGCCAACTCATAAAACGACTCTAGCAGCCACTTTGTTATCGTTTGCATGGCTAGATATATCCCTTTATAAAACTAAATTCGATTATAATGGAGATCTATATAATATATGTTGGCCTATCCTGCGACTTATCGGTTTCCATTCTTCGAATGCACCGATGCGTGATAATAATTGGATAATGTTTCTGACAGCTCCGAGTGTTGAGTTGTTGAACATGTCGAATAAAAAAAGATTCATGTTTTCGAGGCGGCAACGCTTGCTCGAAGCTGTCTGCCAATATGCTAAGCGCATTCGCCAAACTAAATCTATGCAAACTTGGGAGTAATCCACTATCCACTAAATGGATAACATCAATCATTCGGTGTACTCACATTTAAGTTGTTTATTTCTTCGTTTCACATTTTGCTTGGTAACAACTCAAACCTGCCTCTACTTGTCGCCATGTTTGTAAACTAATGATTTGATTGGTCGAGAGGGTATTACAATCGGAACTGCTCGGTCTACTTTCTAATATACACACGGCGGAATGAGACGAAGCAATCTGTATGTATTAGGAACTCTTTAGCGTAAAAATACAGTAAAGTAGTAAGTACTATTTGCCTATAAACTAAGGCAATAATAGTCTTGTTTCTAATCAAACGTAAGTCGATACATAACGATGTGGATTGTATACGATATAATTAATATAATACATCCATTTGCATGTGCCGAATGCAAATTGGATTTATTAGGCGTTGAATACAACATATTTCCAACTAATATTAGACAGTTTGAATTAAATAGAAGAAATAAATATCGATAATATTCAATTCATAAATATATATTTATAACCAAAAGCAAACATTTATTGCATTGGCAATGCAGAAAAATAATTTCACTTGAAATATATCAAATAATTGCCTGTTTTAGTTATTTAGTACACATGTACATGAATATAAAGTATAGTTTTTGATATTTTCTCCTACCAACCCTTCTCGGCAAACTCGGTCACACATTCTCAGATATAAGTAATCAGTAAATGTTCACTTCGTTATGTGGGCGTCTTATTTTCATATGAATGAGCGCATATCTTATTATCGTGTGTAGTTCTATAGTGAGAGGTACAAATAACGTGGCAATTTGTCCAATAGTATGCACACAAAAATAACCGTTGGTTTTATATGTAGAAGAGTAGCATACTGGAAATGCGCGTTAAAAACATTTTCCACGTGTAAAGCAATTACATGTAATCTTAGTTTAGTCATTTCATCAGAAAAAAAGGCAAGCTACATTTTCCGCATGTCTCACTGGCGAATATTTACATTAACAAAATCAACACAGGCAACGCTATGTTTAAATCTCACGATAAAATAGTGTGTAGACAAATACAATATGCATACTTTAATTTCAGGTAAAATACGTTCGTCACTATTTTCTTTTTGAATATAATAATAAACATGTTTTATCTCGCGTAAAGTAAATATTATAGGTCTTCGATTAGATGCAATCTAATCTTACTTATACTTTAAATGGAGTAAAGGAATATCTTTTTTAAATAGCATAGCAGACTTACATTAACATTAATAATGCCACATGGAATAGTCTGGAAAGGTTTTCAGTGCCTCCTTTCACCCGTTCTAATTGATACATCATCATGCATGCAGGCCTATTAGTATATCACCAAGATGATATAGGGACTTCGGGGTAGCAATGTAGACTCATTTTCCTAGACAATTAATAGTCTCAGAGGGTTAAAGTAAATAATGTTACATATAGGTCTACTAGTATATAACATAGCCTACATGTTACATGTATTGTATATGCATTGCTTGGTATTATATTTGTATGAAAGGAGCCCTTAACATTATTTACCCTCTGTGACTTGTTTTCAAAGTCTGGTGTGTCAACTGATCTAGAGGAGAACAAGGATGAGAACAAGGTTTGACACAGACAGCTATATATATGTCCCTTTTGTGCTTTTTATTGATGAAAACCATTAAAAAACACAATTTCACTCTTTCCTATTCGCGACACCCAATGGAAAATTACCGAAAATTGAATGCAGTCGAGCAACATATTCTATACGGTATGTACTGTTGTTATCAGCGTAAGTAGATGGGGGATAAATTTCGATCCAGTTTTTGCCACAGTAAATTTCCTATAAATCTCTATATTTCAATAAGCATATGTATACATTTAGAAAACTAAGAAATATAGTCTGTTGTTCTAACATCTACATTATATCCTTTCACCACACGTTTAAACCATGTTTCATAATTAATTTTGTTTTAAACCGGAGACAACTACTCCGACATTGTCACGCTGACTGTGCATTCTTGCGAATCTTTCCACGGCTGACAGAAGTCGGTCAAACAAGGTCAAGGACTCATAAACAGTTGTAAAGAATAGATAACGTGTTCATTTGACGATGGCGTCGAAAGGTCTTTTACGCGTTGGTCTTGCCAAAAACATCTATACAAGACTTTTATCATCCGATTCCATACGGAATGGACTTGTAGGAATGATCGGAAGAACACCTTTAATCCGTCTGAATAAAGTCAGCGAGGAGACAGGTTGTGAAATTCTTGCCAAAGCCGAGTTTTGCAACGGGGGTGGATCTGTCAAAGACCGAGCTGCTTACTTCTTGATCAAAGATGCTGAAGAAAAGGGCATTCTGAAACCAGGAGGAACCGTTGTCGAAGGCACAGCGGGCAACACAGGAATTGGACTCGCCCATATGTGCCTTGCCATGGGGTACAAATGCGTGATATACATGCCCAACAACCAGTCGCAGGAGAAAATCGAGACTTTGAAAACGTTAGGTGCCGAGATCATTCAAGTGCCGGTAGTGCCATGGACGGATCCGAATAACTTCAATCACCAGGCGAAGAGACACGCAGACAGCATCGACAACGCAGTGTGGACCGACCAGTTTGACAATACGGCCAACAAACGCGCACATATGGAAACTACTGGACCTGAGATCTGGTCGGAGACGAATGGGCGTGTCAACGCCGTTGTTTTTGGAACGGGTACGGGCGGTACCTTGGCTGGTGTGTCGACGTACCTCAAAGAAAAGAACCACAAAATTACCTCCTTCCTTGCAGATCCTCAAGGAAGTGTTCTATACAATTACATTAAATTTGGAAAATTGGAAAGGACCGAAGGAAGTTCCATTGCCGAAGGGATTGGTCAGGGCCGCGTTACGAACAACCTCAAGGGAGCCCCGATAGACGATGCATTTGCCATACTGGACACTGATGCTGTTGCCATGACGTTCAAGCTTCTGCATGAAGAGGGCCTGTTCGTAGGGGCCTCGACTGGGTTGAATGTTGTGGGAGCCGTCAAAGCTGCAGAGGTGATGGGACCTGGTCATACCATTGTTACCTGTCTGTGTGATACTGGACATAAGTATTACAATAGACTCTTCAGCAAAAAAGTACTGCAAGAAAAAGGACTTTATGAATGTATTCCAGAGCCATACAGAATTTCACTCCATTAATATTATTATTAACCATCTCCCTGCTGGATTGGGTAGACACTGGTCTTTAGGGCATTTCTGGTTGCCTCCAGCATAGAGGGTTAATTCTTTCTCTGCTGGATTAGGCACAGGCACTGATCTTTAGGGCATTTCAAGTTTCCTCCAGCATGGAGAGGGTTGAACACATGTATTCATTGCTATATCATACTACAAGACTGACTTTACATTTCCGATGTAAATAATTATGTATGTGCCATCTGTATAATTCATACTTTATGTATGTGCCATATACTAGTACATACTTTATACTATGTGCTATCTGTATGTATACATACTTTAATATATGCACCATCTGTTACTGTATGCTTTATACATGCTGCTCTACAAACCATATTTTTTATTTATGTAATATTATATACCAGTGATGTAGTTGTAGTTTAATTCATTTTGAACTCTACATGGAAGTGTTCACTTTGGGTTACAGGGTTACAATCAACAATGTCGACCAAAGCCTTGGATATTTGTTTCTTTCATGACCTGCATACATATTTTACTCCATGTTACATCATGTATGGTTGTTTGCCTGATAAACAAAGATGCTATTTTCTATTTGGTGTTGTTCTACTTTATTAATGTTTTCTACACAAACCAAAGGACTAATAGAAATATCCATCAATAATTAGATGCAATGTCTTTACCCTCGCAGTACAGTTACCGGTATCATCCTTGG
This sequence comes from Lepetodrilus elevatus, assembly GCA_034780755.1. Taxonomy (NCBI): domain Eukaryota; kingdom Metazoa; phylum Mollusca; class Gastropoda; order Lepetellida; family Lepetodrilidae; genus Lepetodrilus; species Lepetodrilus elevatus. The sequence goes on along the minus strand of JAVCKZ010022454.1, from coordinate 3,926 downwards.
TTTGTCAGTACCAGCCAGTGCTACCAGGTTTCATCCTCGTACCCCAGGGGTACCTGTAATTACGTTCACACTTCAGTATGGTACTATGCAGTGAGTCCTGAGCGTAATAAAGTATACTTGGTGTGAGAGGATGATCAGGTTTATGCAACACAATTGCTAGAGGTGGCCATCTGTCGTAAACTGTTGAACCACAAGGGAAATAATCTGAAAAATTTGTGAACCAATCTGATCAAATAACTTGACATTGCGGCAAGATAAATCAGTTCATGGTACTATACCCAGCAATAACAAATATTTGTAGAAACATTTTGCATGTTTATTTGTCTCAATACAATTTATTGATAACAAAACTTGAACATTTTTAATAGTTTGCTCAAGAAAAACAAAACATGATACATATGAAATATAAGTTGCATCTTTCAAATTGTGCACAAATATTCAAATCGTTCAACAGGCATTTCATCATCCAAAATCAGTAACATAATGAAAACAATGCTAGACATTTGGGATTCAAAATCAGAACAAATTGATGCAACTCGCAAGAGACCCATTTTGATACTAGTATTTCACATTTCTCTTTGACAAATTAAATCTTTTTCTTGTTTGTGTTCAACTTTCAAACATTATGCATTTGTAACAATCATCATGACCTTCTGACCGTTAACCCTCCTATGATGAAGCAGTCAAGTAATCTCAAGGGTTAATATATAATAATAAATAGTGTAATTGAAATAATAGACTCAGAAGCATCTCTCCATCTATAATACCGGGTACCATCTAAATGCAAATTAGTTTACACTATGGATTTAAAGATTTCATTTTCACCACTTTCACCCGTCATCACTTTCACCCGTCATGCAAGCATATTTTGCGTGTATTCGAAACTCTTGAAATGGTTTGTAAATAATAAGTGAAGAACATTTTAAATTCAAAGAAAACTTTTATCAACTTCAGTTTTGCTTTTTATAGAAACAATGCCACGCATCAGTGTTCATGCTGTTATCATAGTCATGAAATATTGCCATACTATTATGGCAAAGTGTGAGTATATGGAGTTTAACGTCGCTGCGGGAATCTTTTACCCATTTGCGACGATATGGCAAAGAAATTTCTATCAGAATAATAAAACATGCTTTAACCCTTTCACTGCTGTACTAGGCACAGGTACAGCTCTTTAGGGCATATCTGGTTGCCTTCAACATGGAGGGTGTTAACTTAAAACATACACAGTATACACAGTATACATTAATCATCATTGGTTAACATCAGTAACATACTAAAGAGAATCAGTACTGTACTGAACTGATAATAATATTTAAATGTAGTGAATGATAATATTACATTACAGTAAATTATTATTATGTATTAACTGTTGGATCAGAAATGCAACTAATCTGAAAAGTTTCAAAAGCTAAAAAAAAGCTTGTTAACGAAACCCTTGTTAACGAAATCTTGGTGAATTTTCCAACTAAAGTTTATATTTTTTAAAAATCAATCCATCATTCTTTATGTGGAACTCTCACATTACCAGCAATCTAGCTAAACTACACTGTTTCGGGTTTACTTGGTGTTAACTTTATGCATCTACATAACTTTGCGTTGCGACGTAGGAATTTTCCAGCACTGTTTCCGACTGACTAGAGGGAACTGTTGCCAGATATTTCGCCTCAGTGTCGATCTGCTCTTGATGAAACTCTCTCTCCTGCGCCGTGGTAACCATGACGATGGCAGCAGCCTGCTCCCTGGCGACGACATCGCCGTCTTGAGACAGCGTCGACAGGTCTGCCAAAGTGCTGGCAGCGATGTGGATCTTCTCCTCTTCATCCGCGACGACGGCTTCTCCGCTGTCTGCGACATTTCCGTCGGATTCCGCCATCTTTGCCGCAGAGTTGATGAGTACGGAGATGTCCTGGGCTCCGATCACGTCGCCGTTGGTATCCACGATGAACGTCTTCTCAATCTCTGCGTCGGGTTGCGAAATGGCGCCCGACTCTGGGGCCAGTTCCCATGTTCCCGCCTCCACCTCTTCCACCTGGATTCCGACGAGGTTCATGTTGACGGACGAGTTGTCCACGTGTTGGAAGGAGTGTGACTCTGCCAGGATCAGAGTGGGGAACGTCATGTTGCAGACGCCGCACATGTACTTCTGCACCACGCGGTCCTCGGGCATGCAGCGGTGTCGGCGCAGTGACGTTCCCACGGTGAACACCTTCCCGCAGCGGTCGCACACGTGTCTGCTGATGCGCGTGTGCACCGTGAGGTGGGACGTGAGGTTGGACCTAGTCTTGAACCCGCGGCTGCAGTACGAGCAGGTGTACGGGCTCTCCTTCTCGTGGGTGAGCCTGTGACGATGGAGCCCGATGCGGTGGGCAAAGCTGGACGTGCACTTGGTGCACTTGTACGGCTTGGCCCCGTCGTGGGTGTTCATGTGGTCGTTCCAGGACTGGCGGTTGTGGTATTGGCGCTGGCAGACGCCGCAACGGTACGGCAAGTGGCGGTCCTCCTGCCGCTTGTGGGTCTCCATGTGGAACTTGAGCTTGTGGGCCTCGTAGAACCGCCACCCACAGGTGGCACACGTGTGCTTCTTGATGCCCACGTGGCGCTTCAGGTGCGCCGACAGGTACCGCTTCTCGTTGAACTTCTTGCCGCAGACATTGCAGTTAAATCGGAGGGAGCGACGTGACGACTCCGAGATGAGGTTAAGGAAGCTGTGGGCGCGACGCTGGTGCTTGGACAGCTCCAGCCAACACCGGAAGCGCTGGCTGCACGTGGTGCACTGGACGAACGCCCCGCCTCGCTCGGGGAACTCGTTTCCCTGGACTTCAACTTTGGACTGTTTCACCTTCTTCACTTTCCTGGCAGCTGCTGCATTGCCGGTTCCTGGTGAAATGTTTTTGATTCTGGTACCGTGAACATCTGCGTGATGGGAGTTTATGTCCTCTCTGGGAATCAGTTGATGACACACGTCACATTTTATCGACACAGTGATCGTCCCATTGTCGTTCACCGACACTTCTCCTTCTTCCTCGTGCGCAACATCGCCATCATCGCCCTCCTCCTCCTCCTCCTCCTCGCAGTAGTCGTCGTCGCCGCCATTGTCATCGTCCATCTGAGAGACGACGTTGTTACCAACATTCCCGTCTCCAACCTCTGTCTCTGTACCATCCCCAGCGTCCTCCGATCCTGGGTTGTTTCCTTGAAGAAGTTTTCGCGGTCGTCCACGTTGCTTTCCCTTCCCGAGCATCGGCTGCGAAACATCCACGTCCTCCTGGCTCGACGGGACCTCCATCGAGGACATTAGAGTAAAAGACTTCCCCGATAGCAGACTCACATGCTTCTGAGGAGAATTGCCATGGCTGATGCTGGTTTGGAGATCGTCACCGTCTGCCGACTGGCTCGGAATATCTGCTGATGCTACGACCACCTCTTTCATATCGACTAACACTGTGACCGGCTCTAATGTCTTCTTAGGCTTACTCGTCTTTACTTTGCCTCTTTTGAAAGTTACTGTTTTCTTATCTCCGTTTTTCATCACCAACTCAATTTCTGAAAAGAATTAATTAATTCATGCTTTACATCACAGTGGGAATATTTATACCATTTTTTATTGTTATTTTGTTCAGCGACATTGAGTAGCTAGGCAAATGCCTAGGCTACTTATTATTATTATTATTATTATTATTGGGCGACTTTCTGAAAAGAAGATACGCAGCAAATACTGAATACATTTAGGGCTCTTCAAATGGCATGCCTAGTTGTCTCCAGGACTGACAAGGTTAGCTTTTATATCCAAAGGTATTGTCTCCATCAATTCAAACAAATGAACGGAAACTCTCAAATAGGTCATACTGTTAAAGGCATAATATCACAGCTGATAGACCTGGATAATGGACAAACGAATTTCGATCTGAGACTAATTGCGCTTG
>JAVCKZ010022343.1:0-19800 GCA_034780755.1 Lepetodrilus elevatus | reverse complement strand
AGTAGTAGTAGTAGTGGTAGTGGTAGTAGTAGTAGTAGTAGTAGTAGTAGTAGTAGTAGTAGTAGTAGTAGTAGTAGCAGTAGTATCAATTTAGACAATATCAAATTTCGATTGATACTGTCTAAATTTCAAACAATAGACCTTTATCCCATAATAATAATAATAATAATAATAATAATATCTCAAAACAATTTTGAATTAATTGTTTATTTGAATAAACAAGTATTTCATCTCCCTTTAAAAAATGTTTAATATTGTAACAGTAATCTTTACACAGCAGACTTCATTCCAAGAATAGTTATTGATTTTCATATGTATTTAACTTCGTCGCAAATGGGTGAAAGATTCCCGCAGCGACGTTAAACTCCATATTCACTCATGTATTTAACTGGTCTGGCAGATGATGTATTCTGTTAGCATGGCAAGTGGTTGGTAATCTTATGGGGGTTTGCTACATTTATTACTCCCATGGCAATTCTAAATGGTAAAATATTACTAAAACATGTCTAGTCCAGTGCCCTATTTATATATAATTAGGATAAATTCAATTTCACTTTACAGTAAACAAAGTGACCAATTTGATAAATGATAACCCTACAACTACTATTAGTGGATATTAAGTACTACATAGGTACATTATTATTATTATTATTATTATTATTATTACGGTATTATTATAATTATTGTTGTTGTTGTTGTTGTTGTTATTGATGGTGATATGCTGGCATCTATCCTAGTCACTGAATATCTCACATTCTCAGTGACATGAAATGTCTTTAAAGGTCAAATCTATTTTTTTATAAATTCCTGTCCTATCCACTACATATCTCATTGAAATGAACCTTTCGTAAGGTCAACTTTATCTAATATTTTGTGGATGCAGTTGTTTAACATTGCATTTAAATTGACTAACTCCTAACAAGTCATCAACGCAATATACCCAAATGGTGACTAGCAACCTGAGACTTCGATCTCCTTAAGCCTAAAAGCAAAGATACTTAAACGATCTAATTTAAGTCTTCTCATGGAGGAAAGAACTGCATCGACTTCAATCACCACGCCCAATTGAGATACAGATCAGATTCTCTCTGCAGACCATGATGACTGGAGATCCTACGGGATGCACCGTTCCAGGTCTCAGGTCTCAGAGGACCTACAGAGAGCTATTGTGAAGTCGCCTCTTACCAGGCAGCGTTGCCAGAACCATGATGGAACCAGGCCAGTCCAGACCGAGTGGCACCAGCCTAGAACGAGATATTGATTTCAGCCGATTGTCGGACCAAGCCTCCACCATGGCACAGAAGAAGGAAGGATTCTCCTACCAGCCTCAGAAACACCACTCTCTGTTGCCTCTCGTATACACCATCCATATTGATCATCTTCAGGATATCAGAAAACTATGATAACGGAAATAGTGACTGATTTCCAAATCAAGGCTGATTTTCAGAGTTTTCCTTGACTTGAACAAGACCCGTTTGCTAATGTACTAGGACAATAAGTGCTGGAGCTCTTAACTTCCTTCATTCATTGATTTACAGGACATGTACGGTACAGGAAATGGTCAATGGTGTTGTATGTACACCCTTTTAACAGATGGGGAGGATGTGACCAAGGTGTGTGGGACTGGTAACTATTGGCCGGTAACTACACCCACGTGGGAGAACCTCCCCCGCTGTTGCCCACCACCTTTACACGTGGTCTTCTGTGACATGGCGATGCCCAGATAAATAGGCATTACACACACAATGGTTACCATGACCATGATCTGTAGGTCTGTTAGCTTCAAATGTACAGGAGATGCTAAACAGTCTTATAATATTATCATGCAGGGGCGGATTTAAGGGGGGGCTCACCCGGCTTGCGCCTCCCCTAGAATTGGACAATTTTGTTCAATAAACATGTATTTTGTATTATGGTGAAATTATGAGCCCCCTCTAAAATACACTTTGACCGGAAAGTCTGGATCCGCCCCTGTTTGTTAGTCTGGATCTGACGGATGTCAAGCAGGCGTAATAGTCTGTGTGTCGAGGAGGTGGAGGACTAAGCTCGTGTAGTGTAGAACTTCGATCATCATGACCACAGCAAGGCGGTGACTTACAATAGTTGAATGCTGATTCGTTTGAGATGTAAGTAGGCCTACATCAACTTGCACTGTTTATTTCATGAAATGCGCTGATAATCCGGTGGCAAAGTAGATTACGAATATGTACGTTCTCATTCAAGTCTGCGGTGCGCAATGTACCTACAAAGTACCCGGATGTCGTGCACACGCCCTCTATTCCCACGGACCCCCCGTCGTGCAGCAATGTTCATAAGTGTGTTCAGCGAGTTCACGCTTAGTGAGCGCTCGTTCAGACTGGATCTTGTCTGTGGGGTTCAATGTATCGAATTAACGTTTGATATAATTCCTGAGATGTTCATTGGCTGGATAGTGTGGGCGCGTGCCTCAAGCGCGAGACAGGCCACGCGACACGCGACGATGCGTAAACATTTACGTTGAGCTTGAAGAAGGAAGTACTTGATAGACAAACGAACCGTGAAATGGGGCAAAATCCCATTGTTTGCTTGTTTTGTGTGGTTTTATTTAAGCTCGCATAGACTGTAAGAGCATCCGATATTAAGCTTACCAAGATAAATATCACACGTCAATGGGAATTAAAACATATTGTTGACATTTTCATACTATAATATTTTACCCTCAGAAATAAATAGAATGCTTTTATAGATTACACTTTAAAAGAAAATAGTAATCGCTATAATTATGCATGTGGCTTATTATCAACCCTGTCCATCAGCGTCACAGTATTAGAGATACTTTTTTTAAAGGCATCTGATTGAAATAAGATTTTAACAAATCCATTAATAACGTGATGACTATCTGAAGTCTGAATGCTGAAAATCTCAGGTGAAAAACGTATTGAATTTTGAGCGTAACATCGTCGTTTTCTAGTAATACGTCGGCTGGCTGAAGCCATGTGATTTACAGGATGACACGGAGTTCATGTTCATTGTAAATATGTCGACAGAGGATAATTACAGAGATCTAGAATCTCACCAGAGTCTCTTCACATCAGTGCAAGTAATAATAACACACATGTAAAGCTTTGAGGAGGAAACGTTACGGTGTTTCCAAGTGAGCAGTGTGGATATCCAATGCAAGAAGGTCAGATTTTAGCAGCATCTCCCTCAGCCAGATAAAGGGGACATGCATAGAATCTCATTCCTGAAAATAAAACTCTTCCTGTAAGTCCTAACCTTTCAAAGCGTGTGCATCAACAAAGACCACGTCCTACCTTATAAACGTTTGTCTGAACCTGAGACACCTCACAGGTAATAGCGGCCGCACACTAGCGAGTGTGCGCTGGGTGGCGACTGTGATTTTTAGTCTCGCCGACCGATCGCACGATATCTAGCATGTTTTGATATTTGGAGACACGCACACTAGGCGATTGAAATCCGACGGAAATCGGCGACGGAAATCGCAAGTGTGCGGCCGCTATTACCACCGACAATGACGATGTCCTGCACCCAAACACATCAGTTCAAAGCTAAAAGAGGCACGTCAAATAATTTATATTAGTACAAGACTTTCAACCTCTCAATGGTTACCACATGTGATAAAGGTATCTGAACATGACCATCATATGTATATAGAACAGGCCTACGTTAGTTTCAATAGCGACCTTCGTATAGTGTCTGGGGAATGCCGCCTTGATGGTGTGTGACAGTTCGTACACGTGTCTGTAGTAGGCTACCAATCTAGTGTTGTTTTATATATACATCCATATACTAGTTTTATAAACTTGTGTAAACATTATCATAAATATTGTTATATCCGGTGTATTAATCCGAGTTGATTATGACTATTTCCATGAGCTTGTCATCACCTGACAGAATCAACTGACAAGTTATAGCGGCCGCACACTAGCGATTTCCGTCGCCGATTTGCGTCGGATTTTGATCGCTTATTGTGCGGTGCTCCAAATATCAAATCATGCTAGATATTGTGAGATCGGTGAGCGCACACTTGCGATTTTCCGTCGGCCGACAAAAATCGGCGACGGAAATCGCTAGTGTGCGGTCAGCATTAAAGATAGTTAGAGGTCGTCCACCAGGTAAACAGATGACTACATAGTTATATCATAGCAAAATCTCACCATGGAGTAGACTAGATGTTTACATATGCAGCCACCTGTCTCCCATGCACTTAGTTTTATTGTTATTTCGCCATTTTTTAAAGACATATTATGTTGTTGTCTTCACAAAGTGAAGTACTGTGATAAAACGTTTCTTGAAACATCTTAATCGTGTGTGTAGGCGATTTTGATGCCATTATCACCATTGTATTGTTCATGCTGTAGACACAGGGACCTGTGGAGTGGATAATATGCATTGCAGACTGATGTTGATACATGAGAGGCATATCCGGGTACTGCTATTGTAATCCAAGCACTGGTAACCCGGATGTCGAATGGGCGGAACCTTCAGAACAGAACACAATCCGTATTTCACTCAGGCCCAAAGACCTCGGCATATGAGGTACACAAATAATAACAGAATATAACATGCTAATTGCGGACAGGAATTTGCTAGGAGATTTTTCAATATACCGATATTCTTGCTTATATAAAAAGAGAACATAGCCTATATATGCACAATGTATCGTCATTCACCGACATGAGACAACGATTACTTTAAACTTGCAAGAAAGACAATGATCATTAACAGGGTTATTACATTATTACATAACTATCTCTTCCAGATAAATATGATGTTGTTAAGATTGTTGTTACTCCTCTAGAAATAAGATTGTATCCTCTGACAATGGTGAACACGCACAATTTTGACAATAATTTCACTTTTACCCGCGAATTCCCTCCCAATGTTTAATAATTATCTGTCTTTACAATAAAATGGCAATCCGCTGCCAAAACCTGGTCATATATATATAGAGGAAAGAACAATTGTCATATATAGAATAAAACACTGTTGCTGTTAGCGACACAGAGTCATGCACTTTACAATTGACACAGACCCACCGAAATTCGGTCACACCCACGTGTATAGCTGTTCATTTAACGATGTCGATGTTCATATTTAACGATGTCCACGCAAACATTCAAACAGGCATTCAGCACGGTACCAAACACACCAAATTGTTCGCACGGCGTGCACTGCTGATGTTTGGTCACATTCCAAATGTTCTGTAGTTTTGTTATGCAAACATTTATAATACCAAGTGAAAGCAATCGGATTTCATTCACCTTGACAGTTCCTTATTTAAATAAAATACTGCGCAGTAACCTGGCATCCTGGGTTAAACTGCTCAAACATTGCTGATGTGTGTGAAAATAATACCATTTTATATTACATTAATATAAAAATAATTCGCCAAAGCGTGTGGCTTTTGCATAAGCAACGAATTTGAAGGCACATTTATCGAGTGCAGAAATGGACGGTAAGAAAGAAGAAAGTGGCGGGTCGGGGATTCTGTGAGGATTCTGTGAGGATTCCTACTAAATGAGCAGAGCGCCGTAGCAGATGTAGCCAGCCTGACAGACACCTGCTCTTACATAGGCTATAGTGGAAGGTGGGGAGTGCTTCCGTACTATTCTAATCTTATTTGTCCTTTTACGAGCTTAGAAATTAATTGCATTCAAAAGCTAAATGTTATTGGAATTGTCGCAATACAATTCTGAAGACACTTTAATATTTTGTTTATCCTTGTACTATGTTTTTTTTACTAAATACTAAGGTTTACAATAACATGAAGTTTCAGAATTCGTATGTGCAAGGCACTGTTATTTTCTTATTTTTTATTTTTTTATTTTTGTATCAGTTCCAATTATTGAAAATGATACAGATACTATGAAGGTGGACACGTTAGCCGTGAAGTGCGCTACTTTGACTGTACAATAGATAACTGACCTGTCCAGTATTTACAGTACCAACATGAATTTAGATATGGAGGTGCGCACCCCAAAAAGTTAACAATAAAAAATAATTTACTATTTTGGCAAATACATATTAAATTTTTAAATGAATTAATAATGAATACAAGAACAAATTAACGAAATAATGAATTAATTAATACATGTAAACATTATCAGCACAATCATGCATATCTTAATGTGTTCAGATCCACTACGTCCAGGTTTGATCATGCTAATACGTCTTACAAATATATTAACTTAGAGGCTGTCCTTGATGTCATTGTGCCTCTGTCCACTCCTCCAGATTCGCCCAGCTAGTGCTGCCACTCAAGACGAAGACTAATCCCACAGACCACAGAAGTCAGGCAAATGTCCCCACTATAACTACAATCCAAGGCTAATCAGGATTAAAATTTATTCTAACTTTGGAGTTAGCGTTAACGGGATTTCCTCCCTATCAATATCGCCTCGTCCTCTTGACGTTGAGGCCTCCATTGAGGTCTGCCTGCACCCCGACCTGGGCATAGAAAGCCGAGTCTAGGGGTGAGGCACTAGGGCAGGGGAATCTGTGCACCCGGGGTATTAAAAGGTTGAAGAGTACAAACACCACTCAGTATCAAAGGTGACCACCAAGGATGTGCACCTAACTGTTCTCTCGGCACTAGACCACACCTGCTTCCAACTGCGACCATTAAAACAATACTGTATACATGTATGACTTCTGCTCTTCACCAAACAAAACAGTAAAAGGTGAAAAACCATCTCATTGATTGTGATTTTCATCTGATCTTCGTTTAGTTTTACTTCACAAAGTTGAATACATGAGTACAATGAATACATGAAGCAATACATGAATTGTCTTATAAATATCGTTAGCTCTGCTTGTATCTAAAATATTAAAAATGTCCAAATACTTTAGAATATGTATTACATTCATTAATTTACCGCTAAATATATCTACAATATCACAAATGTAAAAGCTACTTCATAAAAATATTACACTACCATCTCAACGATACAGCAATACTGCAAAAAGGTGGTCCCGGCAAATCGTCAGCTGATAACCAGGTTGTTCTATGTCCATTCACTTCCGTTTTGTCTAAAACGCATTTGAAACTTCAGATGTCTCTATTAAATAGTGGAGATAGAGCATATAGATTTTTCGAAAACAATAATTTACAATTGGAACTTTCGAAAAGTAGAGATAGAACAACCTGGTTCACAGGTGACGAAAAGTTCTTTTAAACTATCTCTAATATACCCAACACAATAAAGTAAGAAGCGGGTAGGTATTTTTTTATGGAAACTGAATTCGTGGAGGAATCTGTTGCCAGTCTTCTTCCACTGCCTCTACAAGTTCTCCAATGTCCCCGGAGCCTGTAGACGTTTAGAAATATGCCGAGTTCCGTGTACCAGACTTCTATTTTCATTTTCTTTTCAAAATATACTGGTTCACAGTGATCGATATCTAATGATTACTTACATAAATACTAAATAGTTCGCCTTCCATTGTGACACACCACACCACTCCACACCTCAAACCCCCCAGCTCATTGAGCCAGTTTGTAATGTTTTCTTGTATTCCATTCCATAATGTATAAAAGGAAACTATTTAAAAAAGTTTCAAATACTTGTCAATGTTTTTTCTTAGTAAAATATGTACGACATTAACCTGAATGCAGCACTCGACCCTCTATAGGCGATACAGCATGTCAACCAATCACAACTATTTACTCAAAGGCTCAGCATAATTAAATAATTAACTTCCAATAACTCTCTTAATTTAAATTCTATTCTCTGAATGATCAATCGGAATGATTTAATCTAACCGACAAAAATTTCCGCACGAAAGTTATATTGAAGTTACATTGTGAGAATTCCCAATAAAAAGATTAAAAGTGTAATCCCGTGTTTCTCAACCATTGCCTCGCCACTCCGTCCCAGTCAATATGCAGTCTTTGAATTAAATAAAAATTGAAAAGTTTTCAATGACTGAGAGAGCATGCTCTTAAAATAGCCTGTATACAGGCTTCATAGAGGACTGCCCGCACGTTTAAACCTATGCATGATAAATACCCTCCGCTGATATCGTTGCATAATGTGTTGGGTATAGCTCCGTCGACTAGTTCCCTCCTTGGTACATACTTGGATATCTATTTCGGTTAGAAACCCCAAGTTACGTGGACATTGCTTAACTATGATTCATATACTAGTACAATGTGTGTCCAATATTTATGCACGTGATTTTTATTTAGGCATATGTTGTGTTCTTTGATTAAAGTCTGACCTTATACTCAAACCCGTAATTATTTTTCGAAGTAAGGAGTGTTATTAACACAGAGGAAGCAGGATGGAAGTATTTACCTACAAGCGTGGTGCTGATCATGGTGGGACCGTCCACTGCCCACCCAGAAGTCATGCCACCCACCCACAATACGGATCAATACACCACCCTATTTTATGACAATAACAAGAAAAGTAGCTTATGTGAGAGGAAGTGTTTATTATATATATAATGTCACATGTTGTTACAATATATCAGAAACATAATACTAACTAGATCTAAAATATAAATCAGCCATGGAAGGCTATCAAAGCCTATATACACTGATGGTAAAAAGTTTGGTACTACACTGGCACCAGTATTCTTTGGCATATGTATAACTAAAAGTAGTATTTCTTGGAATACAATAATTTTGAATGTATAACGTTTAAAGTAGGGTGTACTTTAAGCAAACCCATAGTACTAAATCTTTTTTTGTGATAAATGATAGAAAAGGTATAGGACAATGTAACGTACCTTGTTGGAAAATGTTTGTTGGTGTTTCACTATGTCAACAGATCAATAATTTAACCAGTAGTTACATGAAGTGCACTCAATAACACATTTTATTTAAAAAAAGTTAAATGTAATAATCTTCAAAGCAGAATTATTTAATGTGACGTTAAATACATAAATAAATGATGATATATTCAGTGGTGCCAAACTTATTACCTTCAGTATATAATAAACTAAGCAATACGGGTATTTAGGTACAATTTATAATGCATGACATACACGTACATACATATGTTAAGCAGTAGTTTCTTTGGTTAGTGAATATGTTTGACAGATACTATTTTGCACAATCCTTCTTGCTACTTTGTGGTAGAACGCGCGCCCACACACACACACACACACACACACACACACACACACACACACACCACGAACCAGCACTATTTGCAGATATTAATGTCAACAGCCAGCTAAACGTTGACTGCAGAGACAGTCGTCACCACCAGCATATAGTTGACAGATACAAAGACGATACCATCCAGTCATACTTCCACCGCAGCTGAACAGTATCGGTGAAGCACTTTAACATACGGGACATTTGTCACACAATCGCTCCTTCATCCAAGTTAAAAAGAAAACTTGTGGCTCATTTTCTTTCGACTTCAATAAAACATGGCGCAGTTTATTACTCAAGGCAGGTCGCATGTCGCACATGAATATGTCGACTACCAAAGTCGTTCAGGGCGGGGTGACGTATTGCAATGTCCTACGGTGTCGGTGTAACACAGTACGGGTCATTAGATTCAGATAAATTCTGGAGAACTTAAATCATATCCCATCATCACGACAGCAAGGACGAAAGAGTCGATGGAAACTCTAAAGAATAGTATTAACATTTATACTTGTTGACGACTTAAAAGGTTTGGGACAATTTATGATATGGAGCAATCTAAGTTAGTCGTTGGTTATATAGAAGATCATTGAAGGAATCTAAAAAGACGCGACATCTACCCTAATCCAATGCTGGACCAAACATTCACGTACTTTTAAAATTAGAACGTTACTAGAAGAATGCCTAGGGTTTTAATTAAAGGCAGCATAAAGCTAAGACAAAGTGGTGGAATTGTCCAAATCATGATTGGAAAATCTCTATGTTGTAGAGCACTGTGGTGGAGTCGCACATGGTTTCACGCGATTCTGTATTACTTTTATGGCGAAAGAGATAAGACCTCTATTTGAAATCATCTATATATAACAATACCACTAATATACAGTGATTTCCTAGAAACAGCAGGAATAGAAGAATTGAGTTTTCTATATATTCATGACGTTTTAAAGTATGCACGCACACACAAGGTTTCACGCGATTCTGTATTCATTTTGCGGCGAAAGAGATAAAACCTCTATTTGAAATCATCTATATATAACAATACCACTAATATAGGCCTACCGTGATTTGCTAGAAAGACAAGGAATAGAAGAATTGAGTTTTCTATATAGTCATGACGTTTTAAAGTATGTACGCGCGCGCTCACACGCACGCACACATACATACACACACACACACACACACACACACACACACACACACACACACACACACACACACACACACACATGAACATACACTCAGTCACATAGGCCTACATACACCTACACATGATCATATTACAATTGACGACCTTGAGATGCCACTGATGACAGTATAGCATACTCCGTGTCCGGATACTTGGTATGGAGTCTATACCTGTTGTGAAGGGGAGGGGGCTAGAGGTGGAGCCAATCCATCTGCGCAGAATCAGGTGTGTGACGGGGTCGGTGACGGCACGCGAGCTCCACACGCCACACGCCGACGTGCTACATCCGGGTTACTAGCAGGGTTACGTGGCTGGTCACAAGCTCTACAATAGCGCCATTGTACGCCATCGCCGACCTGTGGCACCACAATATGATCGCTCCTCAGGCGAGCAACCGCCAGTGTGCGTTAAAAATCACCTATTTGTAAGCGAGACGGCGTTTTATGTTGGAGATGTAACTTTTTTTCCTCTCTTAAAAGCGTACGGATGTAAAACTTAGCATACAGGGTCACGTGATACAGGGTCACGTTTCACAGAACAATCGTAGCACTACAAGTCATGACTCATTTGTGCAGCTGATTGATATCGATAACGCGAACAGGCGTATATTATATCAGTGACATAGAAAAAAGACATTGAAACATTACAAAACTCAGGTATAAATGCGCTTAAGAATTTTGCCGAACTAGGAATATGAGGATATCAATGAAATAGTTAAGCTCTTATTACAAGGTAACTGTACATTATGTGACTGTTAACAGAGAGACCTTCGCGTAGGAACTACATTCAAAATTGTTTCCATTAAAAACTAGCGCGAAATTTTAAGGTTAAGTTTCCCAATGAAAAATTAAGATTAGAAGTATTTATAGATTTTAAATTCATGGTAGGGCTACTATACATATTGTTTTTGACTCCTATCAAAGCATCATAGCGTCTAATGACGATATGTCATGGTTTCTTAGAGAAAATTCATTGACATTGTTTTTATATTTCAACCGTTTCACCAGTGTTCACATTTTATAAAAACTAAAAAAACCTAATAAATAGTCAATCCAAAATTATTGCCAATGTCAATACAATTTGTTTGCTTGCTTCACACTATAAAGTGTATATTGCCCATCATATACTCAAGTGTGATTGCCTATAGTATAATAGGACCAAAGTGTTTGCAAATAATACAGTGAAGAATGCTTGCCTAATAAGTTTATCACGCTTTCAAGTGTATGGTTGCTTAGCATGCATTTGAATTTGGTTTCGGACAGAATTTGGTTTGTACCTAATTATTATTAAAATTAACATCCGAGAACACGTGCTGAACGTGTTCCATGACTACTGATAAACCACAGCAGTTTGTGTTTGTTTCCAGACACCTCGTGCACCAATGCCTAACTAACGTAATGATTGCGCCGTAGTAAGCTGTAAGGCCACAGTAAGGCTTGTAGTCATGCGCATTAGTACCATTACCTCCTCCACGAAACAGCGCACAATCGCCAACATCTAACCACAATTCTATACCCTGGAACCAATGTCTCCATTCTCTCCAATCACGTGACGAGAAGGCCATTAACTCGTAATACCATCGACAATCAGAGCTCGGTAGAAATGGCAATTTCTCATCTCGTCGCGAGAGTAGAATCACCCAACCAATGAACAGGCTGATATTCTTCTCCGATAAGTTATAGCATCACCTGACGACTCTAGTGCTAATTGCCACCGGCACGCGGAAATACGCCCTACTAAATATCACTGAAAGTTAGCTGTCGTAGTCTCATGCAATCAACATTATCTGCGTCACCAAAAACACTTGGTTTTTTTTCTCTCTGATATTCTTTTCCTTTAACAAATATATTTGGGCATTTGAATAGCTTGTACAAAGTATCTTAATTTTATTCTCAAAATCATGACCAGATGATGGGCTAGTTATTGGGGAATGAGCAATTATTGAATATGTATTAGACTAATGAAATAATTAACACGTGTGTAGATTTCACATGCGATTTGACGCTATGATAAAAACGACGCTATGCAACACGTGCGTGTCCTTATACTGTAGTTTCCATTGTATAGTTAGTGTAGTCAGATACACACAAACACACATACAATATATATATATGGCAATCAACTGTATTTAGTCACATATTTCACAATACACTAGGATAAAAACATAAACATAGCACCTCATTCAACTTTCATCGGTTAAATTAATAATTAATATAATTGCTGCGCTTGATAAAACAATCTAATCAGTGGTATATATTTGTAAATAACTCAAATATTTTCAATTGACGAGTATCTACAATAAACTAGTGGTAGGTATTATTGTCTTAGATTTTAAAGCTATGGACGTCATAGAACGAAGTGGTATTCATAGTCAATTCCTAAGTTACACTAATGGCATTGTGTCACCTCTATCTGTTCTACCACCTACCAGCTTGTAATCTCTGATCGCAACTGTTAAATTGTGCTTACATAATTGGTAAATGTTTGGGTAATATTATACATGTAGTATGATAGCCACAGAGTAGTATGCTTCTGCTGGATATCATGTACAGTAGTTCCATTTGGACAAGTCCGACAATTTGGTTCTCCAGGTTTGATTGAACTGTCCACTAATACTCTCTGTACATATTACAGTTAATCCATGTTACACACCGGAAGAATTGTTGATTCAAATGCAATCGGATCAAACAAGTGAAGCAGTACAGGTATCGTACTCCTATCCTTATTTATAATTAATAATATTATATTACGTTACATAATAAAGAGGGGGGTCGTTCAAACACGCAAGCGGCTTGCAAGCGGCTTACTAAACTAGCCACTGTCTCACGAGTCGCATGGACGGTACATGGAACAGGGGACCAGTTTAGCTAAGCGGATAATTACTCAGCGTTTGTGTCTTTGAACGCGCCTCTGGTGATGTTCGATTGGGTTATTATTTTCCTTCATCAAGTGTTTTGAGGCAAACGATGATAATACTACTATTATAATAAGGGCTACTGATACATCCTCTCACACCAGGGATACTTTATTACGCTCAGGACTCGCTGCATAGTACTGAAGTGTGAACGTAATAAAAGGTACCCCTGTGGTGCGAGGATGCTACTGATACTGCGCCAGATCCACTCAGCACCTGACGTACGGTCTCGGGTGCAATTCGATAAATGGCATACCCAGAGTAATACTGTATCTACCACACATTATCGAGATGAAATGTATCATATTCTTTATATTGTCCACATTCATTCCACTGAGATAATTCCGCAGATAATAATATTCCATATAAAAAAATACAGTTATTCAAAATAATGTTCCATGCATTTGAAGAAAACTGTTGAAAATCAACGATGATGTTCCTGACAAAAACTAACATCAAATCGAAATTACATATTCCTGACGATAGTATACCAATAGTGCTATTGTACCGGATATCCGGTTTACAGACTGTCACTGTGTTGTTGCAGCAGACTGGTGGCAGTATTTCCTGGCGGCTCTGCTGACCTTCATCGCCCTTCTCCTGCTCGCATTCCTTATATGGTGTTGGTGCTGGTGAGTAGCTTAACCCTCTTCATGATGGAGGCAACCGGATGTTCCCTAAAGAGCAGTGTCTGTGTCTACTCCAGCAGGAAGAAGGTTAATGGGGTGCTCCTGTACCATGTGTCTTTTACAAATGTCTGCTGTACACTGACGTGGAAGGAGAAGCATGTCATGCATACTTATTTTTTGTCCATTTAAAAAATACAAACCGTCTCGGAAGTTCTTCAGATTCGTACTTGCTGAGAGTTCTAGGGTGCGTTCAAAGACACAAGCACTTGCAAGCGGCTTACCAAACTAGCCGCTGTCTCAAGAGTCGTATGAACCGTTCATCGGACAGGGAACCAGTTTAGCTGAGCGGCTTACTCAGCCCTTGTGACTTTGAACGTACCCCTAGTATTTAGTAGTGAAATATTTCAGGATTCTTTATCTATTAATGCTAAGGATATACGAGTATTAACTCTATGAATCAAGTAATAGTATGCTAATTCAGTTGCTAGAGTAAGTTATAGATACTGCTATATTACTTCGTATTATTTGCATAAATCTATTTGTTCGCTTGCAGACGAGTTTCTAATGACATAGTTTTACTTTGTCGAATATGTACAGCTTAGCTATATTTCTAATATCGTCGAAAAGTGAATTACTTGGGCCTAGATGTGTCGTGCAAAAAGAAATGAACATTGATGTTCAAATATTTCCTGCTTTGTTCTCCCCAGTGCCTCAAACTCAGCAAAGGTGTTCCCAACCGGAAGTAGTTCCTACGTCTGCTGTAGGTCGTGCCGGAAGTACGGCCACCGTGCATCTGCGCACCACCACAGTCGTCAGGAAGACGTGCATACTCCGCAGTTCTACCACTCCACACCTGGCGTACTGGACATGGAAGGTGGCTCCTACCTTGTGCCTGTTTCCTCACATAAGGTAAATGTTGTAGGGGTATGGGCATACAAGGTCTGATCTTCAGGTATATGTCCAGATAACACCAACATGAAGGTCGAGAATGATTTGAAATGTGGAAATATATGCAGTAGATGCCTACTACTAGATGACATAGATGGATTAGTATCTTCAGCTTAAATGTCTTATGCGTATGACTTTCCAAATGAAAGCATTGCCCTTCCTCCCTATCTCTCTTTCTATATATATACCTTTGTCTCCTTTCTTTCTCTCTCTCTCTCTTTCTCTCTCTCTCTCTCTCTCTCTCTCTCCTGTCTCGCTCCTCTCTCTCTCTTCTCTCCTTTCTCCCCTCTCTCGCCTTTCTCGCTTCTCTCCTTTCTCCTCTCTCTCCTCGCCCTCCTCGCCCTCCTCTCTCTCTCTCTCTCTCTCTCTCTCTCTCTCTCTCTCTCTCTCTCTCTCTCTTCGTATGATTACATTTAAACACATTAGCAGAGATATGGCACACTGAAAGTCGTGCAACAGAACAGCTGAAGACATAGAGAATTAAAGAATTGCTCTTGCATATTTCCGTCCCTGTATTTCAGAGGACCCCAGGTCAGCTCGTCTCGGACAGTCCACGCGCAACTCCACGTGGTGAAGGACGTCTGCGTTTCGTGCAAGTAGTCCAGGAAGTGGTGGATGAAGACAAATACCAGAAGAAAGGACGTGCATGGATGCCTCACTCACATCCGATCAGAAATATCAACACCAGCACAAAATAGTTCCCTGTAAATGTCAAATCAAATAATTAACATTTATATGATTCAGTTTTGAAATAAATATGTCCATATTTGCAGTCAATCTGAAACTTTGTTACAAACATATTCCTATCTGTTATCACTCGAAAATAGATTATGTTTGAAGTTAACCTGTGCATGAAGTATCACCAGTTCGGATTCTCTCGGGTATACCTTAACAAAATAGAGCTGCTATTTTGTCCATTGAAACTCGATCCACTATTTTTCAGGAATAGAGAGCTGTACCACTCATTAGCATATATTGTAATGTGTTCGACATGTAGTTTACAAATAACCATCACTTTCACATTCATAATACTATCTTGACAGCAGTCAGGATCGAACTTAATATTTCTGAGAATCCTACGCTCTCTCCCTATATTCATTCATTTGAACATTATTTGGTCTAACTACATCATATGGATTTAGGTATAAGTGTCCACTCGTTGTTATATATATATATATATATATAACCTATGTCATATCTTAGTCCTTGTCAAAGACGTTATGTGGCATTTATTTCGATTTTTAATGATTTCTAGAAAAACCATTGAAAAAGAAATGCAATTTTTTCAATCATGTAAAAAATTACTAAAAATTTAAATAAATTGCTGCGAACTGTCTTTGACAGGGATTATATCATACCCCAGAGACACTCTTGTGAGATTATCCATGTACGCTACCGTATACATTAATAATAAATGGATATCACCTTTGAAAACATGATTAGGCTAGGATTATTGTCAGCGTTCATATAGTATACATCTACATACATGTAGTTAATGTTCATATTATGACAACTTGTCTGTACGTAGTGATTCAGTTCTGAATAAAATGTTACACATATCGTATTGTATACTTAAACATAGGTACATAGGTACATGTACATAGGTAGTTTTTGTCAACTTTGTATCGTGTCAAATAAATAAATCCAAATATTTACAGTCTCTCTTTCATTTATGTACGTATATATATATTGGCCTATAGTGCTGCGAGGAAAGCAACTTTAAATGCATCTACGTGAGGAACGGACATGTACTATACATCTTCTACAATACTTGGAGGATTGGTCTATGAATGACCACGGACAATGCCCTGCAAAGATCAATTGGTTAAACTAAAGTATCTGTAAATAGAGGTGAAAGTCGCCGCTTTTTTCATACACCCTTAAATCAAACACAATCAAACACGAATCTTCCAATATGTTATAAGACAATCAATCAATATAAACAGGAAGGTCGAACTTTACTTACAAAAAAAACAAAACACTTAGACTATTACATGCTTTGCGTCAAACGTATCCGTGACAGGTTACGGTTAACCAGGTTTAACAATTGACATAAGTAAAGTTGTTTGATATGAACCATGGCCAAGATGGCCGACAACGATAGCGCTGCTATATTCACCAGAGGCTAAAGGGGTTGTGTATGCTAGATAACCAAACAAACACAGCACATATTTCTCAGTCGGTGAAAAGCGGAAAGGGTAGGTGTTTACGTGTTGTGTTGATTTTACTCGTATGTTTTACATTTTATTGTCGCATACTAAAAGTAAACATTATAGTAATGCTGTGTTGACACGTTGTAATCACTACACGGTGTAGGTACCCATTCAGTAGGATGCGATATAGTTTGTGTTGATCTGTACTCTTGCCAAAAATGGTCGTCACCCGTAAACGTTTAACGTCATGTTTGACTGAAAAAGGACATACGACTGTGTTCTTCAGATGATTTCTTCTACGTAAATGTATTAATATGTTTATCACATTGGTAACCATGCTGTCAGATTCTCATCTTGCAATGGTGCCACAAATGGTAAGAATTGGTATTTTGAAAATATGCATTCTATTAAGACAGAAGTGTGTAAACCTAACAACTTAAGTATATAGATATATTTACCATTAACTAATTAACTAACTCTTTCCAACAACCTGGTACATACTACAATTACAAATAGAGTGGTATTAGAACGCGACTTAGGGAGTGGACATCATTATTATAGAGTACCTTTTTCTTTTTTCCCTTTTTATTTTAACAATATTTATTTGAAAACTTCCGGGATTCATGAACAGCCAACTAAATGACTATCTGAACATGTCCCCCGTGTACTTATATTTACATGTAGTTGGGCTATGTATTGGTCAATCGAAATTTAGCTGAAACTATTTCAATTTGTTATCCAAGGGTTGTGTTCAATGGCGCGTGTCTTCCTGACATCTTAATAGTAATAGTGTATATGTTCATATTATAGTGAAGTCAAGGGCGTATGCTCTATCTAGACGTCTTCAATATAAATGGCCATAGATGTTACTTTCAGAATAATATAACTAGAAGTTCACAAACCATAGTGGATAGTGTAGATGGAAGATACATTTCCAATATATTGATATTTGCGAGAGGTATCATGGGTTTTCCTTTGCCTTCAAACTGTGAAAATGTTGTAGGGGTAGAGGATAAAGTCTACAAAGTTTAAAGAGATGATACGCATTCCAAGAGCTCAAAATTTGTCTGATACGACTTAGAGCTGTGATTGTATTCCATTTATTAATAAGGAATGCAAATAATGTTACCATTATATTTATATTTTAACAATTAAATACCTGATATGTATCGCTGAATTGATAATTAATGAGTGAAATATCGACATTCATTTCCCATTGCTGGCCACATCAGCACTACAGACCACTCCACTCAGGATGGCGACACCACCGCCGTGTGCCATACCCCCATCTGTAGTCAACGCCCAACCCGCAGTGGTGTACCCGGATGGACGCACGGCCGACTACGCATGCGTTACTGGTTTCAAGATGTCCGGTTTCAGCAGGATAAACTGTGACAACACAACGCTGCAGTGGTACTTCAGCGCGCTTCCTACGTGCACAGTCATAGACAACTCTACCACGTGTAAGTCTGTACATGTGTCATCATGGTTTCACGACAAGCAGCTTCTTCTGGCATTGAAGATAAATATTATTCGCACTCATAGTTCTAGTTTTTAAATTCGTATTCACTGTTTTCCCCTCCATTTTAATAGGGTGAGGATGAGGAGGGGATATATTACGAAACGAATATTGAGTAACTAAAAGTTCTGTAATTATATGCATTGCATAAGGTACACAGCATCCTTGAAATCCAGACCATTATAAGTTATTTTACACGATTTATATTATATATAGCGCCATTATCCAGTGGCTTGTGCTTTCAACGGAGGTTTCTAACTTTCTACTATAATATTTACACAGATCCGATTTGGTTCTATGGGCTTATTGCGGGTTTTCTGGGCTTACTGACCTTGATGTCCGTCTGCTGCCTCCTGGCGTATTGTTGTGGGTGAGTTACTTCTCTATACGCGGGTATATCGCCGTGTCCTACCTACAGCGCGTGGCTACTCCAGACGATACCCTCCAGACTCTTCCACATTCCAAGATAGAAGAATCTGGAGTAGCCAATCGTTGTAGGGAGAGCATGGTGATACCCGGCATACTACATCAAGGTGTATTCTTCTTCAATTGCCGATGAGGCACGCACGATATTTGAAATTTGGTTGCACGTGGGTTTTTTTTAACTTTATATTATTGAAGTAGTAATGTTGTTCTGAAGATGTTCTACAATTGCGTTATGCAAGATCCTGATGATCAATGAATAAACTGCATTGCTTACTTTGGATATACATAAATTAGTCTGTATTGTTCAACCCTCTGTGATGCTTGTCGACTTCTATGAACATCCATGCACATTTATCTATGCAATTATGCAATTAGTATCTACGGCATAGCAGAACTTCTGCAAAAACAAGGTAGACTCCATGCAATCAAGCCACCTATTAAAATGATAAACGTGGGTACGTCCACCTAAAAGAGTCATATGAACACGTTGATTGCTTGGACATCCTGTGTACTGTATAGGTATTAGCAATTCAGTCAGGTGTTCCTTGATCTTAGATGCAATAGAAGTTACGTCTAACGCAGGTGGGGCGGCAACAGCGCGTCATCACTAGACGGAACCCAGTCCTCTGAAGGTTGCTGTGGAAGGTCACGACGTCGTCGCCGCCGCCGCTCAATCGTTGAAGACGATGACGTAAGAACATCGGATGTTGAGAACAAATGGGTCTACTATGTGCCCGTTGCTAGACATGGTTATGCAGGTTCAGATGTTCGTACTCCGAGTTCCAATACACCCACTAAGACTTACAAACACATGCACACACAAACATACATATGCTAGCACGTCCACGTCCACTCATGATACGGAGAGAGAGAGAGAGAGAGAGAGAGAGAGAGAGAGAGAGAGAGAGAGAGAGAGAGTAAT
>JAVCKZ010022232.1:7182-19801 GCA_034780755.1 Lepetodrilus elevatus | reverse complement strand
TCTCTCTCTCTCTCTCTCTCTCTCTCTCTCTCTCTCTCTCTCTCTCTCTCTCTCTCTCTCTCTCTCTCTCCCTCTCCGCGTCATTGTGACG
Organism: Lepetodrilus elevatus; assembly: GCA_034780755.1. Taxonomy (NCBI): domain Eukaryota; kingdom Metazoa; phylum Mollusca; class Gastropoda; order Lepetellida; family Lepetodrilidae; genus Lepetodrilus; species Lepetodrilus elevatus. The sequence continues at coordinate 19,710 of JAVCKZ010022232.1, read as the reverse complement.
CTGGACATGACGTGTCCATCATTGTAAAATGTTAACACATTATTTTTTTTATATCTTTTTTAGAATACAGATGCAATTTCGGGCTCAAAATGGAGGTCATGTTAAAGTTAGGAACTTGGAAAACAATGTCCTAACAACCCACTATTACAGTGGAAAGTGGACCACGCACGAGTTCAACTTGAACATAGACTTGGTGGACCCCTACCACTGTGTAGGCAGTACAGTATGCGTCAACGACATGCTTACAGTGCCCGATATCATGAAAACGGTAATTATGATATCACTATACATATACTTTATATATAATAATACTAGTAATCAAATAATAATCAAACAATAATAATAATAATAATAATAATGTGATCATCATCATCATCATCATCATCATCATCATCATAATATAATCATCATCAGCATCAGCAGCAGCAGCATACTATTACGTCAAATCCACGCTCTAAATCATGCTCATAGCGCTACATTATTACCCCGATCAATGAATCAATGTGCACTCATTTCACCTTCTCAACTCCCTGGGGAGTATACAACAAGCTGACAGTTAAAACCCTAGGTTTACATTTACAATTCCATATCATCCTACCGGGTACCTATTCACAGTTGAGTGGACTGGAGCAGTCTGAATCTAAGCACTACTCAAGAGTGCTACATGATGGCATGAGCTAGGCTTGACCATTGCATTACGAAATATCCTGGAGAATATAAGTAATTCATGACGGATGGTTCATAGTCAAAGCTATGTACCCCAACTTGGTAATGAGAGCTTGCCACAGAAACAATCCTTATCTAGCGCTGTCAGCATGTCCTAAAGTAGCGCTATATAAACTACACTTGTTACTTATCAGCATTGCACACTGCAACGACAGAACTTGCCAAAGACACACTCCTTATCTAGCGCTGTCAGCATGCCCTAAAGTAGCGCTATATAAACTACACTTGTTACTTATCAGCATTGCACACTGCAATGACAGAACTTGCCAAAGATACAATCCTTCTCTAGATAGTGCTACCAACATGGCCTAAGGTAGCTCTGTGGGTATGTCATGATGATGGTGAATGGCGGCACTTGCGCTATATAAACCACACTTTTTATGTTATCTATATTTTTAAAAAATAATTATTTTAATTATTAATTATTATTTGTATTTATTATTTTTGTCTGTTTGTTATATAATCCACACTTGTTACTTAGTATCGTTGCACATTGCATTTGTTCCAGGCCACAATTAACCTGAGCTGGAAGCGCTGGCAGGACGCTGACTCTGGTGTTGACCACTTCGTCAGACAGGTGTTTGAGCTCAGTGCCGTCGGTCCAGAGTTGAGAGACAAGCGCATAGTGTCGACAAAGACGCTGGCTTCTGACGTGGTAAGCATACTCACAGTTTTATATAATAACCAGAAACGTCATTTGAAAGAATTGCACTCGATACATATTACCATGGTAGCTGGAACTCAAAATGGTCGGTATCTCATTATGTTCAATACCATTATTGCAGTCGCTACTGTTTAGTTTGTGACTTCTTAGTACTACCTTAAGGCCATTGCACACTAGAGGGGAATTTGCACACTAGAGGCGAAATAAAATAAAATAGTAAATTAGGATATTATAAGAAACATATAGCGAATGTAAGAGAATAACATCAGTTTTATCCTGTTTTCAGACAAGTGATAGTTTTAAGATGACGGAGGCTGGCCTCTACACTGTAATTCTGTCTGCTTACGACAAAGCGGGGAATCACAAGTCAGCTAGACGTATATTCATGTACGACGGAACATCCAAAGTAACCGCTCGACCTGGTAGCCCTTTGAAGATAACGTCAGCGTTGGCGGGAACGCCAGAATGGCAGACAACGAGGTCGAACGTGGCCTTCCAATGGACAAACAGATACATTAATTCCCAGCACGACAGCAGCAAATGGCTTCAACGAGTATCTAGCATAAACGGGATTTCCTCTGATTATGACGATAGCGAAGGAATTATGACTACATCTGCTACTACCAACCTTCAAGGTATAATTCCGCTGTACCAATGGAAAATAGCTGATTATCAAATAAATCCAAATGTTGTATTATTTATATAATTCACTGTACATGCACCTAGCATACATGTTGAACATGGTTACATAGCCTATGTGCTTTTAGATATGTGCATTGAAGAACATCCCAATGTAGTCGGGTGTGATGTAAGATGTTCCTACTAGTCTCAGCCAGAGGGTTACCCCTTTGGCTCAGTCGGTAGAGCATTGGACTCGTAATCCAGCAACTCGGGTTCGAATCCCAGGATCAGCAGTGGTGCTGATTCAATGCCGCCCAACGTGTACACGAGTTGTTCGCTGTCGTCTGTTCTCACTGAATTGTCCCACAGAGAATTCCTAGCTCACTGGTGACTCAGAAGTAACTGGATTAGTAACTCGAAGAAGTCATCATGTGGAGGAGGAGAATATAGCCGGTTGTGATATAAGTGTTCCTACTGGTCATACCCCTTTGGCTCAGTCGGTAGAGCGTTGGACTCGCAATTCCGCAACTCGGGTTCGAATCCTAGGATCGACAGTGGTCCTGTTTCACTTATAATGCACAAATTTTATGCTGGTCTAATGATTATTCCACTCTTATTTCTAGGGATTGTTAAATTCAAGTCTGCGTTCCTGATAGACCACCAAGGAGGTTCCAGTATGCCTTCTAGTCCGCCAGCTAGCCAGTTCCAGGATCGGGGTTTGAGCCAGTCACACATCATCAACCCAACGCTGTCCGACGGCGACACTGTCCGCTTGTGGGTTCGAGCCTACGATGTCAGGTCCGAGTTCTTAGCGGAAAGTGTCACTGTCCACGTCGACACATCCAAGCCAGTCATAAAGAACCTGTGGCTGACGAAAGGAGACAGGCTAGACGTCAGTGTACATAATGTGGAAGAATTTAATGAAATGACGTAAGTACATACGCACACTTCCCAGGGAGTTAAGAGGGCAAAATAAGTGCATATATGAAACAGTGACGGGGGTAGCTCAATGGGTAAGCTTTCTAGGATAGATTTGGCGCAATATAAATACGCACATTATAGGTAGTTGAATGTACATAGCAATGTATCCATACGTTAATTACCATGCTCAAAGTTGAGATAAGTGTTTGTGGGAGTTATGTATGATTGACTGCTGATATCTAATTTCTATATTGATATCAGGTTGGAGTGGATCGCCTACGATATACACAGTGGTCTGGAGACGGTAGCATGGCGCATTCTGGACAAGTATCAGGGACGAAACATAGTTCATGGAATTGCAAACATTGCCGCCCAAGGCGATGCTGGAGTGAGTACAATGGAAATCTATGTACATGTATTTACAGACTGCCGTATTATCCCGTGTATAATACGCTACCATGTATAATACACACCCCTTTCTCAAACAAGGCTAGGGGTGCGTACCATACAGCGGAAAATATTCGCGACGCCGAATCTTCAAGGTTGGAGACAGCAATACGTTTCGATGAACGTTATTTTCGAGGTTGACCGACAATGTCATTTATGTGGCAACACTTCACTGAGGGAAGAAGAATGAACCGTAATTATTCTATGTTAGATTCTATGTACTCTAGTGCACAAGGCCTGGACTTCAGAAATACATCTTGTCTTACCCTGTCAATGATTTTCTAACATCGGATGTTCTCAAATTATGGCTGGAATGTATCGATTGGTAGAGTCAATACCATGCTATCCAGTCTTTGAAAAATGTGTCGGCCCATATATGTCCCAGGGTATTGTTTCTCGAAGCTCTCTTAGCCGCGAACGGACCATAGCACTCTCTTTGCCGATAGCTAATACATTGCTAAGAGAGTGATATGGTCCCTTAGCGGCTAAGAGACCTTCGAGAAACGATACCCAGACCGCTAACTTCACTGTATTTGCTATTGCCGTTCCTTCCGTCCACACATATTGCATGTCCTGTGGGCCTGTGGCCTTTGACTTTATATACACTCTTCGTCAATTGCATTCTGATTCCTTCGGGTCAGGAGCTATTCCGACCAGGGTATCCTTTCTCGAAGATCTCGTATCCACTATGAGACCACAGCGCTCTCGTGTGTACGATCCCCATCTATTAGACATCGCTACGAGAATCCTTATGATCAGTAGTAGATATGAGAGCTTCGAGATACGATACCCTGCACAATCACCTCTGGAGCTTTGCTGAAGGACCATATAGGTGCTTTAAATGACCCAAGCGTTTGCAAGCGGCTTACAAAACTAGCCACTGTCTCAAGAGCTGTATGAACCGTAAATGGGACAGGAAACCAGTTTAAATAAGCAGCTTACTCAGCTCTGTGCTGATTGAACGCACCCCAGGAGCTTTTAAGGTTTATGTTTCTTCTGACAAGCAGGTAGTTTTGAGGTATTTGTGAACACTGATGCTAACTGTCGGCACACGATCTTGATTTCAATGTACACGGCAATACACATCTTGTCATCAACGTTTGATCTTATGTTCTCACGCACACATACATTTCAGACCATCGCGGAATGCAGGAGCAAGTACTCATCAGCTGCCCGTGGAGCTAACTGTTACAGCACTCCTATGAAAGGCAGCTACCATCAGCACTTCCAGGTGCATCCACAGCTGATTGCCAAGCAGAGTCACGGAGGAGTCTTCGTTGACAAGCAGAGAGGCGTACATGACGGGGACTACCAACTGGAAGTCACTGTCACCAACCACGCTAAACTATCCACCACGTTATTGAAGAAGGTATGCTTTATATTATATTATATTATTTGTTTGTTTGCTCTCTTACTTTTATTATATATTCTGTTGTTTTTAAATTTAAATTTAAATATAATTAATTTAATTTAATTCATTTTATTTTTAATTTATGTATTTTTATGTATTGTTAATTTTATGTTGTTGTTTTTTGGTTTGCTTGTTTGTTTGTTTGTTTGTTGGTTGGTTGATTTATTTATTTACAGACACCATTTAATACCAGACAATCAGAATAGCAGACATACTTGTTATTATTTAATTAATTATTATTATTATTATTATTTAATAATATTAAATTAAAATGTCAGATCAATTTTCTCAGATCACAATAGACGCAAGTCCACCTCACCCAGGTGTCGTCCATGATGGTGTGCGCGGACAACCGGAAGTGGATTACCAGAGCACGGTGGTGTTTAAGGCTCACTGGGAAGGGTTCTTTGACAAAGAGAGCGGAGTGAAGTTCTACCAGTACAAGTTTGGGCCTGCTTGTTTCCAGGCAGCTGCTTTTGGTCTGGACGATCCTAATCTTGGAGTAAGTTATTTTAAGTTGGACACCCCACCCTCCCCCTCCCGTGCAATCGTATTTTCCATAAAAATATATCCTAGTAGCATTATTTAACCATCTCCATGCTCTTCAAGGCATCTCCGGTTGCCTTCAGCATTGAGAGGGTTAATGTTTCATGGGCCTCCATCGGCTACACACCATCAATGTACTCACGCAAGTTTGTCAAGATGTAGTTAGAAGCTCTTCAAATACTGCGTACATAAAATATTATGCAAGTAGTAAGTTATTGTAAGCTGCCATCAAGTTCCTCGTTTGTTTTGCATACGTTGCCAATGAATACAACTATGCATTGTAATATAATTAACTAATGTATCTAAAGCAACGACAAATGACATCATCTCATTTTACCTACAGCGGAGACAAGATCTGTCAAAGATTTGCAACATGTCAAACATGTTAACAGACGATAGCATCCAGTCATGATGGTCCTGCTCCATTGTTCTAGCAATGTTCTGTTTCTTGTTCTATTGTTCTGGCAATGTTCTGTTTCTTGTTCTATTGTTCTAGCAATGTTCTGTTTCTTGTTCTATTGTTCTATCAATGTTCTGTTTCTTGTTCTATTGTTCTATCAATGTTCTGTTTCCTGCTCCATTGTTCTAACAATGTTCTGTTTCTTGTGCTATTGTTCTAGCAATGTTCTGTTTCTTCACAGGTGACGGAAACACAATCTACCTCTGGCTCCTGGAAGGCGCCTTCTCGCGGAAAGTATTACGTGACAGTCGTGGCCTACAACCGAGCACTGGACCCGTCGGTGCCCGTATGTTCAGACGGAGTGACGGTGGACACGACGCCACCTAGCGTGGAGGAAGTGCGCGTAGTGGGCGCCCATACGGCGGAGGGCTTAGTCCGAACACCGGACGCCGAGGTGTGGTTTGTGGACAAGTCCAGACAACGGAAATCAGTTTCTGCAGATGCTTCTTGCCGGTAAGTTCTAGAAAACACATCTTTATTAGAAATAAAATCAAGAGACACATCTTTATGGCTGGGTTCAAATCTCACAATGGTCTACATGTTACATTAATACAATAAACACGGCTTATTTAATAAGCCATATCTTATTATTAATCTAATTAACATCAAATCTCGATTAACTTTTCCAAATATCTGAGGACCAGTTTCAGATCTGATATTAATGAAATTGATATTATTTTAACCAGGTATACTTTAGTTATATCAATTTAACTCTCTCCCCGTTGAAGGCAACCGGAAATGCCCTAAAGAGCAGGGTCTGCGCCTAATCCAGCAATGAGAGGGTTAAAGGGATTTCTAACAGAACTACTTTCGGATCCCTGTGGTTAAATATGAATGGTGTGCATCTTATGTAATCTCTGTTGTGTTCCTGATAACAGATCTAAGGCAACATCTATTGATGCGGGTTCGCTGGCGTTGATTCCTAAACGTCGTCACAATGACGGCAGTGTTGTTCAACTCTCGAGCACCGAGTGTCAGAGCCTCACTCCTCTTCCATCAAAGTTCATCAGCACCTTCTACCTCAACACAGCACACAACGTAAGTGATGACGCCACTGCCACCGTCGATGCTTATTACAATAATAATAATAATAATAATAATAATAAATGTATGTAACGCCTAGGATCTAGACTAGCTACGCAATGGCGCTGAACAAAAAACACTGAAAAGAAACGTCTACGTTGCTCAAGAATATGCCTGGTTGAAGAGGTATATATTTATCATTCCTAGCTATAGTATAGTCTAATACGGTACTATAATCCAGCATACTATAATAGCACCGAGTTTCAGCTAAGAGGTTTACGGGCGCTTTGCAATACGACTTTTAAATGATGCAGAATGAGTTTAGTTCAACGCATACATGTAGCTCTGAAAAAAACGTCTTTTCATATCCTCTGGGAAACTCGTTTGAAAGGCAGATGTTTTATGTATACATCGCTTGCTAGTTTATTCCATAATGTTGCTGCCGCACACTTGAAAGTTATTTCCCCAAATGTTGTTCTGCAAGGTCTTTCTAGAATATCGTTCTTTCCCCCAGCAAACAAATAATGTTATTATTATTAAAACGTCATCAGTAACATTCACATACTATAAACAAAATTTCAGGGAGTAATACCGTTGTAATAGCGTTTTATAACGCTACGCGTTTGCTTGATTCATATGTGTTTTTGAAGGGACACTTGTGCAACTTCATTGTGTGCAACTTCATCTTGTGCAACATGTCTGTACACCACCTTATACAGATGATAATTCTGCGTTTACTTTGGATTCCTTAGCTCTTCCTGAACTGGACTGGCATGGATGTTCAGAGTGAAATCTTTGATTACGAAGTAGGACTCATGTCAATGCCTAACAATGACGTCTCGGATATTATGAAATTTACATCCACCAAACACCATTCTTGGTTCCGAGACTATCACCCAGATCTTAGCGAAGGGAAACGGTTCTTTATTGCCGTAAAGGCTACCAACAAGGCTGGGCTATCTACCGTAAAGGTACATCACATTTTCAACTTCAATATGTACACGTCTCCGTTGGTCCTCGTCACAGACGTTTTGTGCAATTTCATTTTCGATTTTTAATGATTTATTTTACATTTTTTAAGGAGTAATTTGTCGACGTATATTTTATGCAAATAAATTAATATACTGACAAGTCATATCACGAAAGAGTCTTGAAAGCGACTCGAAATCCCAATTCCCTCCCAAAATAATAAATAAATAAATAAATATATTTGTACGCTTTCTCCCAACCTTTTTTCTTAGTCATAATTGATTCGGATTGTATTTGTTCTTTTAGTATTTGGGACCGGTGATTGTTCACACGCTGGCCCCAAGTGTCACGGGACCTATCATAGTGGATTTGGAAGGGGACTACCTTATAACCAAATGGACTGGAGTTGATGATCTAGATAAGAAATATATCGATTACGAGTTTTCCGTTGGTAAGTACATACACTGAACATTCTTGCTACTAATCTATTTGCTGCACGTCGTATAGTAAATATATATCATATGAGATATTGATGACATTATTCAGTAAATTTAGTATTTTTAAATGTGAGATTTACACATATTAGCCTTTTCACAATATTTACATTACTGTAAAACGGTTTTATTTAGCGGCTCGCAATTTTCACGATTTTGCCAAATTTTATTTTAACGTTGGTAAATGCATGAGGTTACAAATTACATGTTGGTGTTGAAAAATTGTTGGATCAGCTTGTACGTGGAGGCAGTGTTGGTATCGCAAAGAAAATAAATACTTGAAAACATCTAGAATATGTTCTTTCCATTATCTGATAGTATACTATAAGAATAAATTATCTTTCCACAGGCACCCCAGACATGCCCGCTGTCCTTTTGCCGTATACCTCACTGAGATCTGGCGGGACGTGCGTCCTAGGATCTCCACCGACGTGCACAGCCGTACGACACCGTGATCTACACTGGAACATGCACCACAAGCATACGTACGCAGTCTCTATCCGAGTGACCAGCCTCAACGGCATAACGGCCAGCGCTACGTCTTCACCGTACGTCCATGACGCCAGAACGCCGTCTTCCGGCGCCGTCATAGACGTCGTACCAAGCGGTGAAGAGTCAATTTTCCAAATTACTGTGAGTACTGATTACTTACCCTAGCAGCGAATTAACCCCCAAAGAAATAACTGTGGAGGCTGGAATCTTCTAAAATCAAAACAAATATCAAATACTAGTATATATATATTCCGGATTTTGCAGAAATTTGATGTCACCAACCACTTGTCTATCCAATGCATTGATTCTGCAAGAAAGTGTATACATGATTGTAGTTGAAACAACTTTATGCTTCTAAAGTTGATACACTTTTGAAGGTATTCTTGATGTTACAGACATATTTGAGTACACCAACCATCAAGTATGTACGAACTTTAGGAGTGGAATACATGTATATGCTGTAGTTGAAACAGATTTATATTTCTAAGGTTCGTACACATTTGAAGGGTACTAGTATTCTTGATTTTACAAACATACTAGTATTTGCGGACACCAACCATCAACTATTATATGTACGAACATTAGGAGTGAAATACATGTATATGATTGTAGTTGAAACAACTTTATACTTCTAACGTTCGGTTGAAACAACTTTATATTTCTAAGGTCCGTACATATTTTGAATGTATTCTTGATGTTACAGAAATTTGAGGACACCAACCATCAACTGTCCACATCTATTCTGAACGCTGCTTGGCACCAATTTGACAACGGCATGGACTCAATGGAATACACAGTGGGGCTGGGGACATCGCCGAAGACTTACGACGTGCGTGCAGCGGAATCCGTCGGTGACAAGACCGAACACCAATTCACTGGACTAACGTTAGCCCACAACCAGGTACTCGCTATTAGATGGGGTGTGCGTTCTTACACATTTCTCTTTTGAATTGGGGTAGCTTTCTAGATTCTTTCATTAATATCACGACTTGTCAGTTTAATGCAAGAGGTGTGCGTTCTTACACATTTTAATTTAATTTTTTTATTTTATTTTTGTGTGTGGTTTAAAATTGATTACATTTGGGTTTAGAGTCGCATTCTAGATTATTTTACTACTATCACGACTTGTCGTTTTAATGCAGGAGGAAACCCGCAACATCCGTAGCGCTGAATGTTGCAGGAAACCTGCGAGCACCGGCTGGTACCTTTAGTTTTAAATGATTTCAATAACGAAGAATGTCAACAAGTCTACAGATATTCTTCAAGATTTTTAGACGGCCACCAGATTTATTTGTCAAGCCGTGTTCCGATAATTATAATAAGGCTTACCTCACAAACTATCTTCCAACTATTAACATATTTTGTAGAGTATGTATATCTACTACGTCCTTTTTTGTATTCAGAAATATTTCGTGACTGTGGTGGCGAAGCATGGGGATAAAACCTCTACGGCGTCATCAGATGGAGTGGTCGTCGTCAAGAGGAACGTGGCGTTGGAGGGGGTGGTCGTCATGGACGGTGAAGTCTGTGGTGAGTGTGACAAACTACATCATATACTCAACAAAATTAATTAAGGGGCAGTAACCTTTATTTTCCATATTAATTTAGCCTTATAACTATTTTAACAACGGAACATTTCTAAGCATCTACACGCTCCAGGCACTCTTCAAGAACGAAGAAGAATGGCACTAGATTCCTCACATCGAATTCCAAACATGTATAGAAAGCTTCCACCCACCCTATCTCCTGGTCCTCAATGTATAGCTGTGTACCTTTGTTTCGATTTCCTCAGTTATAATCTGAATAGTTTAATCTTGATATTAACAGGTAATATCTTTGTGTATTCAACACAAAAGCAAATATATAATAATTAGTTATAATTAGTGTTATTCGTGTATACTAGTAATATATGCATGCATATTTTTATTATATGTTTTTTCTTCTGTGTTTCAGATTTCCTACTTCAAGGATCATCATCAGGCGTATGTACATACAATATATTAATTATTTAAATATATAAACAAATATAATATACACTTGTATAGCGTTTAAATCCAGTTTTACACTGCTCACAAGCGCTCATGGAACACATTCGCTCCATTATTACTTTTGTATTAAAGTTGTTAATGTGCTATCTACGTATCTACGCTGACCCGTGTACTGTATGTTTTTGTACATATTCGTATGCATATTTATTGTTTAACTTTATCTAATTATAACAGCAGTGTACAGTTGACAAAACTTACCAACTTTCCTCGTCGACATTTTCTGCCCACTGGAGACGACAGGGAGATTTGATAGACACATACCCGGATGTGATGTGGAGTCTTGAGAAGAAGGTGTCAGGAACAGGTATGATACAATCACGCACACCCGTATTCACCTGAAGGAATGATGATCTGCCAGGTGGCTTATTGCACTACCTTAATTCCTCAATAGTCTACATGTTTTATGGATGCCGACATTATTGAATAATATGTAATAACGGCATCAATAGAAGACCTATGGGCCTCGACCAGGGATTCCCCGCACGATGGAACTGCCCAGTGGTTTGTTCCTACGTTGATTCCTCTGTAAAGGTCCATGTGGCTTATTATATGCATGGAGATCTTTCTTACTACTATTGACTTAACATGATATTACGGTGTTTCCACCAGAGGACCAATGGGAGTCGGCCAGGGATTACGAGCACGCAGGAACTGCCCAGTGGTTTGTTGCTACTGGTCTGGGACTGGAGCCAGGTTACACGTACAGAGCGGCGGTCAAGTTCTGCGCGGTCTCCGTCTGCTCAAAGCCTGTTCACAGCAACGGCGTCACCATTGTTCCTCATCCACCAGCCACGGGCGAACTGTCTCTCGTGTACACTGAGGGTTCGCAAGGAAAATCAATGGTAAGTAATATGCCTTTCGAGGATTTACATTGATAAAATATCATACAGTGTTGTAACATGCATTTGTTAGACAATTAGATTTTATTCTGGTTAATGCTATAGTTTCTTAATTGACTTTTATTTCAATTTGTAAAACACTATTTATAGCATTTAATACATAGTTTTATGTTTCTGACGAGAACACGCACATATTATACAAACTATGGGCCTTATTCTCGAAACTTCGTAACTTAAGAACTTCTTAGAAAAGATCTATTTATAATTGAAATAAGAACAAAACAGCAAACTCTTAGTACTTTCGAACATCTTAGGACATACGAACTTTCGAGAATACGGGCCCAGTTATATCCTTTCGGTATTTCTTTAACGTAAGCCACTTCTTATAATATTTCTTGTTTTACTACATTCGTCCATTGCCATTCATTCACCTACTGTCCGCTATGCTGTATCCAGTGTACCATTAGCATTGCATACTTTGGCAGATCCAAGTGACTATGGACAGATTCCGCGACCCCGACATCACTGTAGCAGAGGACGCGTATTCTGTCATGGACCGTTATGAGTGGGCTCTGACTGACAACAGTGACAACAGTAAACTACTCATAAACTGGAAGCGGCTTAGTAGTGAGGACATTATCATGGATGGACAAACTCGGGTACTGGAAATATATTAAAACATTAATAATATTAATATTAATAATGAAGTGATGATGATGATGATTATTATCTACCACCCGCTGTTCGCAGGTTTACTGCAACATACAGCGCTACGGATGTTGCAGGTTTTATCCTGTCCTAACTGAACAAGCCGTGATATAACTGAAATAATCTTGAAAGCGGCTCTAAACCCAAGTAAAAACAAAT
>JAVCKZ010022231.1:0-35986 GCA_034780755.1 Lepetodrilus elevatus | reverse complement strand
CTCTAGCGACCATCACGCCTTACGTCACCAGGTTGCTTTCCGAAGGCGAGCTTCCAAATATGCATACGGCTTTTAGAATGACAGACCCGGACTTGTTTTCTCATTTATTTGATAATTAAAGCACATCTTAGTCAGATTTTCGTTTTATATATCTATTTTCAACATATATAATTGATTAAACCGATAGTGATAGTTGTACTGGTTTACTGATCATATAGATAATGTACTACACCTGTCTGAAGGCTATTCTATCTGTGGATGTACAACATGACCTGGCAGACATTGTGAGGTGAACTAACTGATAGTGATAGTTGTACTAGTTTATTGATCATATAGATAAGGTGGATCTGTGGATGTACAACATGACATGGCAGACATTGTGAGTTGAACTAACTGATAGTGATAGTTGTACTGGTTTACTGATCATATACCGGGTAGATAAAGTACTACACCTGTCTAAGACTATTCTATCTGTGGATGTATAACATGGCATGGCAGACATTGTGAGGATTTACTGATCATATAGATAATGTACTACACCTGTCTAAGACTATTCTATCTGTGGATGTATAACATGGCATGGCAGACAACTAAACATGTACACTCTCTGTGTCTGATGTTGTGCATAGCTACTCACATTTGATGTCTCCTAGACTGATGTCTTTACTGACTGTTAACCGGCTGACTCTGGTGTTGGTAACTTTACATCTAACACTTGTCCTGCCCCTGACAGGTCTGAATGTCAAGGTCTGTGACCACGTGCTACCAGGAGACCCAGCAACACTTCCGGTTGTCACTTCAGATATAGATGGGGACCCGTCAGTGTAGGTCCAGGTGAAGGTCACTCCAGGATACACAGAGGCCAAGGTTGAACAGGTCAAGGTGATGTCAGCAGTCTCTATAGCAACACCTGAAGGTTTCGTGATGTCTACCTGCCCACTGTTTGGTCCGTCTAGAAATGTCCACCAAAACATAGCAATGTAGCAAGTAAACAGAAAATAGACTGCAAGTACCATGGTACGTTGCATTTACAAGCATATAATTAAAACATGCACATCACCTTAATTTACAACTGACAACAGCACTAACTATCGAAATGAAACAATTGAAGGTATATAATGACATAAAACAACAAGACAAGATGCTGGGTAAATGTGTAGTCTGGAAGTCTAACTGATGTCTATATAAGAACAACTCTATGAACCACAAACAGTAGCTGACGTTCAAGCCAAATTATGGAAATATAACTGATCACAATTTATACTACTTGTAGAGCGTAGCCACCTACTTGAAATTCACAGGTATACAGTATATATATATATATATGATATGATATGATACCTGTGAATTACTTACATAAATAGAATCACACGAGACTCGGAGAGCATACAGACATATATATTTGGACATATAACTGATCACAGTAAGACAGCCAAAGTCAACATTCACTTGCAAACTCTTGTCACACTATCATAGTCAACTTACAATACACCTCTATCCTAGCCCTGTGTGACAGCTTCCTCTGTCCAATGTTGCTGGCCTCACAGCGTAGAGTGCTGCCTTGGTCAGTCCTGTTGACAGTAAATGTGACTGTTCTTGACGTCATCACCAGACTACCACTAGCTGTGTATGTAGGATCTGATGGTGACACGTCTGATGGTAGACCAGTCCAGGTCACAGTGGCACGTGGGAAGCTGTAGGACGTCCTGCAGGTCAAGGTCAAGGTCTCTCCTTCAACTCTTCCAATGATCTGATTATCTGTGGTTATGGTGTCTATCACCACGGAGGAGACAGGAACTGGAAGTACATACACCAATGAGAGAGTAGAACAAGCATCACATATATGTATGCACATATTGGTGAGTGAGTGAATAGGCCAGTTCATAGTTCCGGATGCAGGTTGCTTCATGGGTAATTAGGCTAATGTTAAAGTTCATAACCTTGTACAAAACCTGACATGTTTGTTTCTGTGGGACAATATTGTGTACGTATCCTTCTTTTTGTTTGTATTTGTGTTAGTAATGTATTATTATATACTTGTAACCAGGTGGTAACTAAAGGTTTCATCGTAATTCCTAAACTATTGTATGGATAATGTAAGTCTCTATCATGACAACGTTTGCAGATATTTTATAGGCAAATTTGGAGGTCACGCTGGCACCCTGATTTGACCAATTGGCTTGATGCCAAATGTATAACACAATGAGAAACCAAAGTAAAATATTAAGCTTTTCATCTATTCTTAGGTTAAAGGCATAATATCACAGTTGATAGGCCTGTATAATGGACGAACGAATTTCGATCTGAGACTAATTACGCTTGATTTATCCACCCAAAAGTTGTTATTTACTGATGTAATTAGTACCCAGTACTCAATAGTTATCAAAATAGTAATGGTTTATATGAATATATGGAACGTTCCGCTACTTATCTTGTCTTTGATGCATCAACTGAACTATGAAGGAATTGCGATAAAACGTTGCGTGTGCGTACTATATGTCGTACCACTAAGTTATGTCCCTTTGGATTGACATAATGAAGCAAATAACAATACTACCATGCTCGGTTGTCTCTCAGTATACTACAGGGGGTTGCACCAGATAGTTGTTTACCAAACAGCGGTGGAAAGGTTTTTGAAAGTACAAACATGATTGTATGTATGTCACGTGAATGTATTTTGCAGTTGTAGCTAAGAACTAGTCAACAACAACCATAAATATATGTGATATTATGCCTTTAAGATGTGTAAGTTGCATGAATACTGGCTATAATGATGGCAACGATAAAAGACAACACTTACCAGTAACAGTGAAGTCCATAGTCGCCACACTCACATTCGTGTTATCAAACTCCACAAAACATTCTGCTGTCATGTTGGTACCGCCTCCTGTCGTTATCGGCACAGACGCTGTAAAGACAGCTGTAGTAAGACCACCTGGAGTTGGAGGTGGAGTAGGACTAGTTCTTGTTAATCTCCTGACAACGCCGCCAACAGTGATATGTCCCTGGCTGACTGCTGGACTACTAGGTCTGGTGGTGCACGTGAAGACAACAGTGTCTCCAACTTTGACAGGCAGGGGGCTTGCTGTGAGGCTGCCGGGGGTAGGCGCAACTGGAAATAGTACATGTTGTTTTTATATGTTTATACTGGTTGGCATTTTGCCTATATAGCGAAGCTCAGGATTGTACCCTTCTCTAGGGGATATGACTGGTTGGGGACTTATTATTGCCTAGGACCTATTATCGCCTAGTATAGTTCCAGATTCAAGAACAAAGACAATAGTGTACAGTATAGCCTAGAATAAATACCAGAAAATATGTTGGTAACCTAACATTAGAATACTTTAGGTTCTTCGCCTGATGATCGTTGTCGCTCTCCACGAGGAGCGAACCATCACGAATGCGTTTCACCTTCACGGTACCAGCCACGGCCTGAAGAGCTTTCGCAACGAGAAAAGGATGTTCGGTTCGAGTCAGTGAAGGAGCTGCTGTGATATATATGAAGCGAGGCCATGATATTGAAGTACAATCATCAATGAAACTGAGGAGATTGTGAGTATGTAGTGTCTGAAGCAGAAGATGATGAAGATGAATTTATTTTGTGGGGTTTTATTTGTAGTTGACATTGTTAAGTTAATAGATTCAACATGTGCGCTTTCCACCTGCCACGGAGTGCCACCAGAGGCAAAAACTTTCTGCGGATGACCACCAGCCAGTTATTAGGGATACAGAAATGATATACTCTAGCGAAATTAACATAGGTAGCTGTAAAAGGCCCTTGCGTGCAATTACGTAATACGGGCAAATTCGGGGCGATGCACACAGAGCCCCAAGAACTCAGCGGTTAAGATAACTAGATTGACACTTAAGTCAGCGTTAGCATATAGACTTGTAATACAATATATAGTTAATGAGCGAGGAGACGGTTTCTTGTCGTCGACAGGATCAAATAATATTCGAGGTGCGAAGCACTGCAACTATTATATGAGCCTGTCGACGACGAGAAACCCGTGTCCGAGGTTATTAACTGTTTTAAATCACGGCATCCAAACCAAGTTCTATAATGCTAGATTTATATATAAATTGTTACAAATGTGTGGAACCATGTTGTATGCCTCATGATACATGAACTGTTAATAAGGGAATATACTAGTATCGAGAAACATGATGCATCGTTTCTTTAATTGCTAGTGAAAATATTCATGTGAATTTGTCATATATATTTTATAATAGATGCCAGCATGCGATTGAAAATAACACAGACAATAGAATAGCCCCAGAATGCATGCATATTTATTTTACATGCATGATACTGCAACAGACAGTTATAGCGACAACTAATGTGCAAATACACAACGAAGCATTTAAATTTAAAATTCCAAATAATCATTCTCGTTGTTTACTACAAAAATTACCATGTATTTTCCTTAGCCTTGATAGCGCAGTGGTAGCGTTCATGGATCTCATTGTGAGTGATTCCATGTCTGTGGGTTCGAGTCCCACTAGAGACAAATATATTTAGAAAATATCTTACTTGAAAGTAGTTCCAAATTCTTCCACCTCAGCTGTGCTCTAATATGCCCAAAATTGCTTCAAGGTGTCAATTTGGGGCAAATAAAGCACGGCTGGGAAGGGGTATCCTATGATTTAATTATTTATAAATAAGTATGGGGAAAACATACTGAGTACTTCTATACAATGGAGTGAGTGAGTTAATATGGAGTTTAACGTCGCTGCGGGAATCTTTCACCCATTACCTGGGTATCTTTTCACGAAGCTCCCTTATCCATGCACTAAGAGATCATAAAGGCCAGTTCATACCTAACCCGGTTTTCACAGCAACGGATCGCACACATGAACTGTCCACGCTGAAACCGTTCTGCGGTCAGAACAATGGAAAACCATTGCGGCCGCCGCACGTGTTAGAACTGTACAACTGTTTATAATATGTTATTTACCATGCAGCTGTTTACGCTCTATTTGCCATTTGCTATGATCTCGGATATGAGAGCTTTGTGAAAGTATATACTCTGTCATTATGTGGGAAATGATGTACGGTAGAATTCAATAGTGTAGATAATCCTTGTGGAAAACACGGGGCTTTGGATTCTTTGATCTGAAACAATAATGAGTCAATTATATTGTCCACTGATACTTGGGATGCACAACATAATTATTAAGAGTATATGTGTAGATATATACGTGATCCACGTAGATATTTTCTTGTAACTTTCGGAGTAGGGTATTCATATCATTATTAACAAGCCTTACTTGTAAGACTTGGCGGTCCAGATAGTTAAATAATATATTATCCTAATTACAAAATTATTAATGTAGCGTAATAAGTATACGAGATATGTATGGTCATTTTGGAGTAGTTCTTAGTTACAATTGCAAAGTACATTCACTTGGCATACATAAAATCATGTTTGTACTTCCAAAAACCTTTCTACCGCTGTATGGTAGACAACATTACACTGCAACCTGAATATGGTGTATTTTATTTGCTTCATTATACCAATGCAAGTACTCAAATATGGTACGACTAAAATATATTCTGTAACGGCAACGTTTGCTTGCAATTCCTTCATATATTCTAGATCATTTGATGCACCAAAGACAAAATAAATAACTGAACGTTGCCTTTATTCATATAAAATATTAATATGTTGGCAACTATCGAGTACTGGGCCGGTATTCATAAAGGGGCTTAAGTCCGTTTTTGGTGACCAAATATATAGCAAAAACTGACTTAGCCCCTCTATGAATACCGGCCCTGGGGACTAAGTACATAAGTAAATAACAACTTTGGGGTGGATAAATCAAGCGTAATTATATAGTCTCAGATATAAATTCGTTTGTCCATATATAGTGTAGGTATATCTGTGATACTAGTAGTATGCCTTTAATATGAAAGACAAAAGTTTCTTACCACTATACATGCCTTCCAAAGCATGTATTTACATGTAAATATGTGAATATGAGTTTGGTCGTGAATGAGGGATACGGTATTGGGTCGAAACTTATATACAACTAATGCACATGTTAGACACAAATCGACACTGTAAAACCATTGCCATTTCTGAAACCAAAATCGCAAATTATTACCACATATGTGTTTAATATGTTCTGGAAGAATGTAGTGTATAGGAGATTATTGATATAGGTATGCCCCTGATAATATAGAAACCCGTATGCTCATTTAGCACAAAACACCAAGTCTCTGATCATCAGGAACCCGCCGAAGCATGCACTGTTGTCACTAATAATATGCCCAACGGAATACCTTGTCATATATACTTTATTAATATTGATAGGAACGTATACGCGTATTATCCCAAATTCAATTCATTCAAGTCAAATTTCTAAATTAATCATTCATTATATACTTGTCCTATTCATGCTTGTTATACATGCGTAGAGTAGGTCTATATAACTTACTTGCAAAATGAAAGATTTTAATACGGGTTACACACGCGAAGACAAATACTACTATAGTATTCAATGACAGTCAGAATGTTATGTATGGACTTGCAGATATCTCCAAAAGAAATATGTTGATCAACACACAATGATAACAAATATAGCCTATGTATATAGTATAAATAGCATCGTTCACTGACGGTATAGTATATAATATGAAAGCATATTATAATGTATCCATGAAGTTGCAGATCATATATATAATTATACCGGTGACAAATATATTGGTTAACAAATGAAGGCTGTTATACACAAAGCTCTAAAAATAATTTAAGGAGATGGATAATTAATAATATTATATATTATTGTATTATTATAATATAGCAGAATGTTATGTAGGCTACATGTCATGTATATCCATGGAATTGCAGATCATAGTCTGATCTCGACAAATATGTTGGTCAACAAAGGCTGTTACACAAAGCCCTAAAGAAGAGATAAGAAAACCCCAATACATGGCGGGGGTTTCCTTTCACTCGACTACCACTGTACCAGGCAACAGATCAGCGTTGATACAACCGTTGCTACGACACGATAGGAATGAGGAGACTTAAACGTGAATTTAACCAGGGTCTCCGTACAAGTATACAAATAATGAATCAACTGCATATATAGGGCCTATTTGACATTTTCAAATCTAACCTAAGGCTTACTACATTCAGTCAATATTGTGAACTTTAACGATCTTGAGCTTGTAATATATTAGGGCGAAGGTATATATTTTTCGATCTCTTATCTATATATTCTCATGAGCATGCAGTAGGATACATGGTATAGGCTAAGTAAAATTGATTGTAAAGTCACATTTTTAATATTAGGAACCAGCTACACGTTGTTGTGGTTTTTTTTGTCTGCACAAAATACTTAGGCCTACTCATAATCATAGTTTTAGCTAACCAGATGATGCTAAAGTATAGCCTATTTATATATATATAAAGAGAGTAGCAACGAAAGTGTTTCTTGCTGGAAAGTAGGCTATCGTGCAGTGATAGTTTTGAGCAACGGGACCCAAGACCTTACAAGAGGGAATAATATGTCTCATATACCATTTATTTTATACGAGGGTTTCATGTAAGGGTAGGCTACAATGCATAGGTTATCTAAGATAAGATATGATAAGATAAAATACAGCTAAATACTACTAGGCCTATATGTCCTACATGTAGGCTAACATTAGGCTCCAGGAATTTGGTTTGCATTATAAATCGTAGGCTATATAAAATAACATAGGCAGGAATGTACAGTGACACATTTAAAAGATATCTATAATGTATAGATTTTCATTCCTCTAGCAAATAATGTTTATTGTCAGCCACAATTAATGTAGCCTGTTCTATTATAGGATTGCTATTTTGTTCTGCATTAACCCTCTCCATGCTGTGCAACCGGAAATACGCCTTAAAGTATATGGCCGTAGGCTACCTGTAATCCAGCAGGAGGGTTAAACGCGCCAAATCCACGCTTACAAAGCATGCATGCTCAAAGTGCTGAATAAACATATATATAGTCTATATAGGCCTATTTAATTAAATGTTGGTATCCATATCGATATAAGATCTATACAGTATAGACTATAGATCGAGCACAAACTGACAAACAGCAGTGTTTGAATCCATTCATTTCCATCACAGGTAGAGGTTTACCATTTTTTTCCTTTCTCTGTGTGATAGTTTGCCATGGATATATCTACCTAAATATGTCTAGATCATTTAGAAATAATATTAATCTAGATATTTCCGTCAGCTTGTCAAATAGATTATAATAAAGTATGCTAATCTATCGATTATATCTGGCAACTGATTATACAATAGACCTACAATACAATGTCAATATTTAGACATGTTATAGCTTTCTAGTATGTTAAATATAACTGCGGTGGCTCTCCGGGTGAGCATATTATTATAAACACAAGTGGCTTTGTTTACGAAATGTCATTGTTACAAGAAATATCACCACATTTCATAACAACTGTTTTTTAATGGTTTCCCGAATCAAAACAGTCGTTCCCAGTAGTTGTATATTCATAAGAATTGCACAGATTGTCTTGAAAGCATGAAGATACACAAAATCATGCTCGTTCATGACTAGATGTCTCAGTTGTCAAGAACGCCATGTTTTCTCCACCCTCGTGGCCGCCATATTGAATATCTTTAACGGATAAGACCGAATCACTCCACCTGTCAACGCGCATTCCACCATGAAATATAGTGCGCGTTCGAGATGCTGTCAATTCCATAATTATGTATTGTCAAGATTCGTGCATTTACCAATAGCTTTAATTATGTGTGCACATTATTTGTATATTATAAGGTAGATACGATCCATAACACAGCTGCATTTATGCGCATCAAGCACCGGCCATTCGGCGTATGAACATGGCTTGTGCTGACGCGAAGAGGCTGGCAACAGTTGCCGTAGGAATAAACGCCATAGCCACGGTAGCTGTGACGACTGTTACCCACCAACACGACCAACTAAGGTGATTTTTCTTTTCCTTTGGACACTTGTGTGTAGTCAACTTGTAGAGTTGTTATTGCAGCTCACAAAAACACCGGTTTAGATAAAATTGGATGTTTACGTAATCATAACTGACAGTGATATTTTCACGTATGTTGTTCGTCGTTGTTGTGTAAAAATGGCGAAGGATATGCGGCGTTTTTCATCTCTATCTGTAAATGCGGTCGATCTAGGGCGGCATTTTCAAAAGTCACAGTCGAAACCATGTCCATGTGAGGCAGATGTTTTAGGTAATATTGAAGCGTGCATTTTAGAAATGTTATAATAAGTACGATATCCATCTGTTTCATTTACCATGGAGGTTATAAAAGTGGGTCATATACCGCCCTATTTGACCATGTGCTTGGATACCAGTCTGGATAACAAATATGCCTGGCTGCTCTAAGGCACCATTCAGGTTGCCTGGTAACCTTGAAGTGTGACCTATGTCGACAGGATAAATTAAAGAGTTTAGATTATATTATTTACTGACAAATGTTTGTCTAGAAATATTCTCAGATAGTTGCAATCAATATTAAGATTATGTATTTTATTATGTTTGTTTTGATCTCATTCTCAGGTTATTTTAGATTTCACTCATAATAGATTATATAAGGTATAGATCTACTATTTTTAGTAATAATCATTTAATTTAAACCAGTTTGACCATGTTCCCAGAATTTTTTAGAACATTATTATGAGTAACGTTTACCTTGGAAGTTTTTGTTTATGTTTATGATAATGATATCAATATTTATAAATCCACCAAAATCTACAAATACAAAATGCATCTGAATAAGTTGTAAACAATAAATGACCAAGCAATTTATTTGTCATGTTATGAAGTTTCATTTTAGGAATGATTATAATTTGTGAAGTTTATTGGTAAAGAAAATACTGTGTCAACATATTATGGGTTAAATTTAATCACTGGGATTAACAAGATTGCACTTATAATATTAAATAATAAAGGTGTATTTTGTGTAGAAAAATAATGAAATTACATGATGAGTTGAGCATGAAATCGTACTCAAGAAAGTTTGGTAATCTCTGGACCGGGATAGTAGATCTCTGTTGGAATGACATGCTGAACGCAATTATTATAGGAGCTCCAATAATGTTTTCTTTTTAGGATGTTCTTTTTATTTTAGGATGCAAATTTGTTGTTGTACATTCTGACTGACACTTGTGTTTTCTTTGCAGAGTGGTGTGCCAATGGCCACCCAAACCTATGTGACAGATCTACAGGCTATGAACCCAGCCACTTTACAAGTACAGCAAGTACGTTGTACACAGCGACAATGTTCACTGATATTTTACAATGTTTTACAACTGTTTTTACTGAAATATTAATCTATTATTTTGCCTACTCCCAGGTAATATTAATTCCAAGTGTAATAAGTAAAAAATACAGTATTTATTTTGGTGATTTCATTAGGGCAATGGTAGCATACTATATATATTATAGTAATACTAATTATAGTTAATTGAAATGTGTGTATTGCATGTGTTGCATGACAGAACATATCAAATCAATAAACATTAAAGTTTAGAAATTATTGTTATCCAATTCATTAAACTGGCCACATGGTTATAAAAAGTTGATGAATTAAAAACAACTGGTTTACTATTTAATGCTTGCCTAAAATATTAAACTGATGATATGGTTGCTCCCTGTACTATGGTACAATTTGACTTCAATCTCGATTAATTTGCATCAAAGTCGTGACGGTCACCTGATTACTTCTCACAGGCATTGCCATTGGGTTTAAATCTAACTACTACTGACGGGGTAAGTTGGCTGGCTGGCACATTTGTAATCTTTACTAATTTGCTAAACACCAGACGAGTTAGTTGTGCTAGACTGTAGACATGATAGATACTGTAGACACTCCTGATATTAATATAGCTGAACTATGTTATCAATCTCCCTGAATATCAGGTTACACAGCTCTGGATATTCTACATGTCCCACTCTTGAAGTCTTCATGTTCTTTGCTGTGTCGGCACACATTTCTATATCATGCTTCAGTTTCATATTTCTCTTGTCTCTCCCTCCCTCCCTCCCACTCTCTCTATATAATATATATATATGCAAGTATTTATTCTATATATTACAAGCTTTTTTTACCAGATAATTTTAGGCTAATAATCGGGTTAAAAATCAAATAAATTGTTGATTTTTCTTAATTTGTAATTTAATTTGTTATTGATTTCTTCTTTTACTTTTATCCATTAACAAATGAGTAAATTTTTCAATCTTCTTTCTTTAGTCATTCATAAAATCTTTCATTTTCACGACTCAGTTACAATATAGGATCACATATTTTATATCATCCTAATTTTCTTGTTATTGTGCTAGATCAATATACATTATTTGTTTGTAACCAGCTGGTAACATAATTTATGTCTAATAATATTGTGTATGGCTTTCAAACTGTTTGAACATAAATGAGCTAATGTAGAGGTTCAAATCCAGCATAAACTATCTCCCTGCTGGATTAGGCCCAGGGGGCCTATTCTCGAAACGTACTTACGAACTTCTTAGCCTAAGAACAGTTCGTAGCCATACTATAAGAATCGCTACGATTGTCTTACGATCATAAGAACGTTTCGAGAATAGGCCCCCAGATCTTTAGGGCAGCTCAGTTAAAAATACAATTTATTTTGTGCCTCTTCGCTACAGTGCATGTTTAACCGTTTCCAAGCTGGAGATGCCTAAAAGACCTGTGTCTAAATTCAATAGTTCAGAATATTAATGCGAAAAATGCGACTGCTGTATTGTCGCTTTTAATTGTTGCGCATTAAAGATAAGACTGGTGAACAAAAACGAATGGAGACATGGCCGTTTGCATTTTATTAGTGTCACATTTACGTCTAAAATCTAGAGGTAGCATTAAATTAGTGACACATTCATTTCGTGATTTACAGTATTCACTAGTGACCCTACCTCATCTCAAAAACATTTCAAATAGCAATTTATCCCAGGATATTTAATTTCAAGGTAACTTACTGAAGTCAAGGATAAAGCCCAATTGATGAGATTTACAAATCTGATTATTAAATTTTGATATTCTGACAAACTGTTGAAAATAATAATTTTAATAAATTATTATTAGTATGTTTAACTGTTGACTCATTGTTGAGACATATACTATATATATGACGTCATTAGGTGTATTTCAGTTCTATATTGGTTATTTCCACGGCTCAATTTAATAAAGAAGGAAGAGAAGATATATGATAATATATAATATAATAATTAATATCATTATGTTTATTGCTGTATTGTAGCCATGCTGTAGAGACACTATACTACGTTGTGCCACGTTATCTGGTTATAGTATATTATGGGGAATAGTCTGCTAATTTTGAACGTATCCAAAATTTTAATTTCCAGTTCACGTTTGCTTAATTATGTTGTATTGTAGCAACGTTCTGCCACTTTTTGCAACGTATCTAACTGTGGTGGGGGAAGATGTGACACTATGACTATGACTTACTATCAGATCTATCAATTTCTTTTCATTTATTTTTTTCAAAGTTGTTATTGTCATCATGATTATTATTATTATTATCATCATCATTATTATTGATGTTTGCTGTGTTGCAGGCAGCAACAGTAGTGAAGGCAACCACTGGAAGCAGTGCACAGACATCCACCAAAGTGGCGCCCACCACCACCATCATCCAGCCTGCTCAGGCCCACTCCGGCCAGCAGTTCATCGTCACCAGTAAGTCCTCGGCACCTGCCCATGTGACATCACGCACAAACTGTCAGTCCACTCACAGTAGACGGTAGATGCTAATAGTTCTGAAATTATTGGGGAAATGTGAAAATTGAAATTA
This sequence comes from Lepetodrilus elevatus, assembly GCA_034780755.1. Taxonomy (NCBI): domain Eukaryota; kingdom Metazoa; phylum Mollusca; class Gastropoda; order Lepetellida; family Lepetodrilidae; genus Lepetodrilus; species Lepetodrilus elevatus. The sequence continues at coordinate 23,158 of JAVCKZ010022231.1, read as the reverse complement.
TCAGTTTTCATGTAATTGTAAGCAAACAAATTAAGGTATTGAATGCTGGTGTTTTCAATTTTGATATTGCGTAAATGGTATAATGAGGCACTGGTTTATAACTTTTGTTGTTCATAAGATAAATGAGCAGATTTTTATGGTTTAAGTATTTGTATTTGAGGTATATTGGAAGTTCTAAAACTTTATTGATACTTGACATCACAATACTTGGTAGATACTGTTGTGCATTGATCAGCAAATTAAGTGAAATTCCTCCCTATTTTCAACAAAATTACTACAACTTTATTGGTCCCATAAATATTTAATGTCAAAATTTGCTACCATGAGCAGACCTGTATGCATTACAGTGATTTAAATATTTGATTTCTTCTAATGGATGTGAATGCAGTTGAGCCTAAATTATTCGCTTACATTTAAGAGAAGTGTGTAACCAAACACTCGTATATTTTGGTGTAAATGATATGTTTTTACCTCTGTTAGCTATTGGCGATGTGAATAATTTAGCAGCCGTGATTTCATTTTCGGCTTCGAAATTTAATTAATACTGTCATGTTGATACCTGTTACCAATAGAAACAATGACATTGTCAAGATAGTCCCAACTGTTGCCAGTAAATCTTGTTTAGTTCTCTTGTGAGACAGTCGCCATGCAGTATCACAGTCGTAGGCCCTATTATTGGTGGAGATCGTACAATGGTATTTTACTCGATTTCAAGCATTTTGCTTTGTCCCTGTGCAATATTTGTTTGTAGTTAATGTTGCTGGTGAAATTGAAAGCTTTATTGCGTTTTTAGAAAAAACGCTGCAACGTAAATATTTTGTTTGTATATTTTCAGCGTCGGTGGGTGAGCAGGTTGACCAGGGACAGGAAACAGTGACTCTACAGGGAGGGCAGACGGTCTACCAGTCGCAAGTACAGTACGTAGATGGGTCTGATCCGAGTCTCTACGCAACCACAAATGGCCAAATGTACGAATGAGTGTTAAAAAACAGGAAAACAAACTGAAGCAATAGATGTGGCGATGTTGAAACTGCTGTTGATGGTGTTCTGCATGACTTGTATAACCAGCACTGCCCGACTGACAGCCGAGCCCCACCCACCCACCCTGTGTCCTGACCCTCAGACCCTCCCCTCCACCCCCCACGTAGTCTGTGGGGGGCGGGGGAAGCAGGGAGGGAAAGGAGGAGGAGAGGAAGTCGGGCTCGCGAGCGTGTTTCTCAGCACTTGTGTGTTTTTCATCAAAATACTGACCGAACTGCTACCTACCCATCTTCTGTCGGCAGGAGCATGTGTCTTGTTTGCTGGAAGGCTTCTTGATCAATTAATTCAGCCGACGTCTCTGTTGTGATTTTTCTCTCTCTATCTCAGTCTCACTCTAGCTGTTCTACTATCGTCACTTCAGTCTGGAGTTTGCTGTTCCTTACACTGTTTACACACGCCTGTTGCTTTACATATAACATCAGAGAAATCATCCAGAATGAAAAGAGCAAATATCTGTAGAATTAATTGTCGCTAATTGGTGAAAGATTCCTGTAGCGACGTTAAACTCCATATTCACTCACTGTAGAATTAAATTAGTTAATGGCCATATTATTATTTCTTTCTTTGCGTTTACAACCATTGTATGTATGTTTGTCGCGTATGGATGAAAGATTCCCGCTGTGACATTGTAAGCAAATCACTCGTATTTATGTATGGTGGAGGAATGTAATGATATTTTACTAACCTGAATAATTTCTCTGAAAGATGTAACAATGTTGTTGGCTAATTGTAACTCTTGTTAAATTTTTAACTGTGTGTCTTGAGAACAGATTTATCTTGTTAAATGTTCTTTTGTAAAATTGTGTTTGAATTATCTGAATTTAATATCTATAATACTTGCACGATCCTGAATATTAATTATGTCATGTGTTGTGTATTTTAAAGTGACTTGTTTCTGTTGTTAGGCAAAACTATCAAGATTATGGTCAGAATACCATGTACACACCAGTTTCTACAGCCTACTATCAAACAGCCCAAGGCACACAGGTTAGTAACAGTTATTTTGGGAAAGGTGGGAGTGTAATAATAGAATGTTGGACTTTGGTGACAAAGATATCAATGTTCACAAAAGTTGCCTTTCCATTGCGATCATCATAAGATGATCTGTCTGTCTGTTGTTGACGAGAATAAGGAAGATGTGTGCGCAAGTGACGAAGGCCAAGGGAGATTACAAATTCTAATTTGAAGGATTTTATCTCTCCAACACTTCTCTTAGAAAAGACAAAATTATGCAAAAGTAGGATGACTGGCTAAGTAACTAAGAAAAAGAAACAACAGACGAAAGAACTGAATAATTTACCTTCTACATACATTATATTTTTCTAGAGTTGCTGCCAGTACATGTATATAAAATAACTACTTTTTTTCATAAAATTTCAGTAGTTTTCAAATGCAGTTTTTGATTATGATATTCTTATTTTTTAACGATCAATGATATTGCAGATTACTTGAGTAACCCAATTGTACCTACAAATTGTATTTGCTTTGTTAGGTTGCCGCGGGGATCGTGCCGACGGTGCAGACAGTTCAGGGTCAGCTGATACAGCAACAGGGTAGCACATACCTCATTCAGGGGGGTACCATGGATGGTGAGGGTACCCCTCTGACCCATACCACCAGAGCCTCTCCAGCCACGGTAAGCCTCCTTGTATGTGTGTGTGTGTCTGTGTGTGTGTGTGTGTGCGTTCCTCCGTGTAGCGTTTCCATTCTGTACTTTAATATATATTTATATATATACAACTTATCATGTACCTTTAACCCGACACAACGCTTGGTCTGGATCACCTGTGTGCTCTCACGTTTCTCATTGGTTAATCCCAACATGTGTAGTAGTCTAGGATAGATCTTTATTATATTATTACTATTATTATTATCATCTCGGTAGGACAAATGTCGTGCATTCTTTCAGTTTGGCAGTGCGACTATCGAGGGAGGTTTGCTGCTTTAATTCTAAGGTTCTTTCTCATCTCCTGGTTATTCTTGTTTGGTTATTTCAACTTGCATCCATCACATCATGGTTCTTAGTATGTTATTTCGGATTGTGTCACAAGTATTTACTTTACTCATTTGACCTCCCTTTGCAATATAAAACAATAAATCACTTGCTCACTACTAATTTAACAGTTCGGCTCATTGGAACATCAATTTGAACTACATTTGACTTTTTTAGTCCAATTAATGTGTGTGCATAAACATAGGTCCTTATTTTTAGTATGGTAACAATTTCAATCCAATTATCCGTTACAACTGGCATTATTTTTTAGTTTACATATTGTGAAAAGTATTGTAGAGCAGCTGTTTAAATAATGATTAGCTTTTACTTATAAATATGAGTATTTGGTGTATAATCCAGTATTCTGTTCTGCAGAAAGATCATAGCGCTACATGCAACTCTTATACATGTATTTATGGAATGACTTCTGTATGCGTCAGTGATACAATTATTCTGTGGAATGAGGCCCAAACTCCCATTCCACATAATGTTTGTAGCACTACAAGAGTCGTAGCTCTATGTTAACATAGCGCTACAATCATTGCAAATGGGTGAAAGATTCCCGCAGTGACATTAAACTCCATAATAGCGCTACGATCGCTCTGTGGAATGGGATCCAGATATTTAATATTTGTTTTCTAATAAGTCTACAATATATGATGGCTGTATTCATAATCCAGATCAAGTGCATGTGTTGAAAGATTTTCATTTTAGATTTATCTGACACGCCTGAATCCGTTCCAAGATGGAAGATAATTCACAGGATCTCTGTAAAACATCGATATTGATATCATCTGTAGGCTTTATGTCTTGTAATGCTGTTTTGAAGAAGTTTGTGTCTTAATAATAAATATTTGTATCCATTTGTATTTTACTCGTCTGAAAGTATTTGCTAAATTGATAAGCGTATTTGTAAGTCTGGTGTCAGTGTTAGTATGTGGCTGGGGATTAGCTGTTGATGATAACACTGGTAATAACATCATTGTGTGCTCTATCACTAACCATCATCTAACAAACAAGGATTGGTAGCACTCTACTAGATTTATGCCAAAAAATTCTAAAACGTGCACATTCACTGATTTTTATTAATCTCATCCTTTCCAAAGTGTGAACCCATATATATATTATAACATTTTGTGTGTAAAAAGGAAACTACCCCAATTTTCACCCAAGTAGAGGTAAAGTGATTGCATGTATGCCTAGCAAACCCGAGAGAGAAAGAAATAATAATACCCTCTCATTCCTTACTGAGTTTGCAATGCATCTGAACCGTGTCTCAGATTCTGTGTATGTAGAAGTATAGAACGTGTCGTCAACTTTTGCATGCCAATTTTGTGCAGATGATCTTGTAAAGTGCTACTGATTGTAGCTGATTGTTTGGTATCAGTGACAAACTGTGCATGGTGATGGCTGACTGAATACCCATGTATACTGCTTTGGATTTAACATTGTCTCAGATTTCTTGTTTGTTTCTTTATTACAGAAATATCACGGAGTTTATGAAGTACGTACCTCATTTTTTGCATTTTAGCCGATTTTTCTTGTAAAGCTGCACACAGTGTTTACGAAGTACAAGTCTGAGACACGGTTTCATTGCATTTATTTCTTACTTTATCAGTACTTTTTGTTGTCATCTTGTCGGACTACTCAATGTTCTTCATGTTAATGAGATCTCTGTGTATTTCAATATACAATAAGTATTGTTCAGTTTTCAGTTTCAATATCACGTAACACTGTTGTGTAAGATTTAAAAAATAATTTCGCCCATTTTCACCAGTCACCTGCATGCTGTCATTTGTTTTGTTTTAATCTACACTTTAAAGAAATCTTTGGTTTCCGTTTCATATTATTTAAGATAAATATGAAATTTGTCATCACATTAAAATCTATTGAGTTTGTTTATCATTCATTGCATAATTGCTTCATTTTTAGTAACAATTTTTAAATCATCTTTTGTTGGAACAATTCACTGCTTGTAATTTTTCAATAAGAACACATCATTTGTTAAAACATGCAGTCGTATGCCATGTATGTATATCAAGAGGTCGTGAGAACATGTGTTTGAACGGTGGTGGTGTTTTCTCAGGTTCAATGGCTGCTAGACAACTACGAGACTGCGGAGGGCGTGAGTTTACCGAGGAGCACGCTGTACTACCACTATCTACGCCACTGTCAGGAGCAGAACCTGGATCCCATGAACCCGGCATCATTCGGAAAACTCATACGATCGGTTTTCCTTGGACTTAGGACGCGACGATTAGGAACGAGGTAAAAATACATGAAATTATTTTCTGAAGATTTTTTATATTTTTGTTTCTATGATTTCTTACATGGCAATAAAACTACAATATATTTTTATTTAAAAAATGTTTGGTATGATAATGTCGTTTATTGTATGTGTATAATATTCCAGCTGTGACATGAAACAAGAAAACCCTCTTACGCTTGCTACTGTAGCATAGTAGAACCACAAATCATTCAATTTTGCACTTTCCATTGTTTGTGTTGCAGGGGAAATTCAAAATATCACTATTACGGCATTCGGATAAAGGCGAACTCCCCCTTGAACCAGTTTACAGACGACCAGACGATGGCGATGCGACAGCAGCCAATGTATCAAAGCAAAAAGTAAGTCTTCTCCTTGAGGTTCATCATAGTGATGATAGTGACGACAAACACAACATTCTAGTGGCTGCATCCTCTATAGCTCGGGCCCTTTTCCTAGACACTGGCATGGCCTACTCAGGCCCTTGTCCTGGACACTGTCATGGCCTACTCACTTGTCATGGCCTACTCAGGCCTTTGTCCTGGACACTGTCATGGCCTACTCACTTGTCCTGGACACTGTCATGGCCTACTCACTTGTCCTGGACACTGTCATGGCCTACTCGGGTTAAGATGAAGACATTTAGTAAAAGGTAATATTTTGAGCCTATCTGAGAAGCAAAAAATATGAAGCAGGGTTATGTCCCCTGGATTTAATCCATATTTGAAATATACATGCCATTGCGTTCTTCTCTATGCCATTATGTAGTTATTATCATTCTCTGTATTCAAACATATACTTAAATATTTATTAAACCTTTTTTCGTGAATAATTATTGAAAATATATTATTGTAGTTGTCGCATATTGGTGAAATATTCCCAATGTGACGAAAAGCATTAATTCAGTCAATCAATCAATCATAATTTATAACTATTAATTGTTGTTTATTGGTGAAAGATGCTCACTGCAAGGTTAAACAATAAATCGCCTTTTTCTCTCCTAATAATGGCATTGCCCATGCCATGGTATCGTTTCTCGAAGCTCTCATGTCTACTACGAGGCCACAAGAACTTGTGTATCCATCACTAATATACATGAGGATTGTGCACTTATGAGAGCGCTATGATCTCTATAGTGGATATGAGAATTGCGAGAAACGATACCCAGAATCCGAGACGTAGCCTATGAAAGAGTAAGTCACTGAGTCTGTGTCTTGAGGATGTATGTTCACACAGTCTCCCCCCACATTCTTGCAGGCCCAGCAACAGTAAGATGGACGGGTCTGAGGGGGACACCAGCAGTCAGGGCAGCCACACGCCGGGCTCCCAGGAGACCAACTCGTCCCAACAGCAGCACCAGCAGTTCCTGGGTGACGCCTCCACGGCCATCCCCAACTTTGAGGACATCGACACCAGCAGCGACCCGCTGCCCGAAGGAGTGACGGCTGCCGAGATCAGGATATTCCAGAAGATGTATCGCGAACATGCAGAGGTGAGTGTTGATGGAGGAAGTATCGTGCCTGGCCTGGGTAAATGGTTTTCATGTTTTAATTACAAAGATAAATTACTGCAAGTATTTTGTAACTGATTTCTAAATATTTTTGTATTGTGAGAATTAAATAGGAAATTTACTATCAACTGTTAATTTATCATATTTGTCATTATTGATCTGTTATTTTGCAGGCTATTGTTGATGTGGTGGTCAACTTACAGTTCTCTCTTATTGAAGCATTATGGCAAGGCTTCTGGAGGAATCAGACCTCTGAAAACAAGTAAGTTCACTGGTAGCACTTCCACCTGAGAGCGCTATGATCTCTATAGTGGATATGAGAATTGCGAGAAACGATACCCAGAATCAGAGACGTAGCCTATGAAAGAGTAAGTCACTGAGTCTGTGTCTTGAGGATGTATGTATGTATTGCCATGGAAGCTTCTAAACCCCAATATTAAAAAAATAAAAAATTGTAGAATTAGCTCGAAGAATTTGCAGCCAATTTGGCAGCAATGTTGGGCTACAAATCAGTCAATGTACCATATTAACAATTGCTTTTTTCTCCACCAGTTCCGAGAATGATTTTGAGAGGAGGTTGCCAAAAGAGAAGCTCTACGCTTTATGTAAATATGAACCTGTACAGAAATATGTTCGGAGATCCGACTACGCCTTCTACCAGGCGTTAGTGGAAGTACTCATACCAGATGTCCTGCGACCTATACCAAGTAAGCAGTCCTACTATTTAGTACTACCTTTTAGTAGTCCTACTTTTTACTGCTTGAAATTGTTGAATCTTTTGTTATACTCTCTCCATGATGAGATAATCTCGACCATAGCTCATGAGGGCACATCCTTTGTCTCAGTGCCAGCCGGTACTAGCAGATTTATTGCAACATTCAGTGCTACATATGTTGTGGGTTTTCATCCTACCATAACTGAAAAATCTTGAAAGTGGCTCTGAACTCAAATTAAAAAAACATAATAAAAGAACAAAAGAAAGAAATAAAATAATAAATAAAAACAAAAATTAGGGCACTTTTCATGTGAACATTGTAACATGTATTACTGTTCTTTTTGCAGGCTCATTGACTCAAGCTATTAGAAACTTTGCCAAGAGTTTGGAAAACTGGCTGAAAGGTTCCATGACAGATGTTCCCGAAGAAATGGTCAAGACAAAGGTAGTTTATTGTTTTACATAATTCTTAAATGCTCCTAACTTAATTTTATTCTGAAAATACTATTGGTAAATGTTAACTTTTGTGTGCATGGTAATTTATAAACACAATAATACAAATTCTAATAATGTAGCAATAATTGAATAAATAAGTGAAAGAATATTGAAAGCAGATCGCCATTAAAAAAAAAAAGACAGTGAAAAATGTGACATTGTGGTAAAGTTGTGGCCTGTTGTTCCAGGTTGGTGCTGTGAGTGCCTTTGCTCAGACGTTGCGACGCTACACATCTCTGAACCACTTGGCCCAGGCCGCTCGAGCCGTGCTGCAGAACACCTCGCAAATCAATCAGATGCTGACCGATCTCAACAGAGTAGACTTTGTTAATGTGCAGGTAATATTCTATTGCACTGGGAAAATACCATGGCATGTCGTAGAGTAGATTGTTTATATGCAGGGTCGGAGAAAGGCATGCTCCAGTGGTCCCATTTTTTTGGTATTAAATTAATGTTGCAGTATATGAAGATAAAGACAAAATTGGATTATGTTAATATGGTAAATTTGATTAGTGTGTCTTTTTCCCAATGCCTGCTTTTGTGTTAGTCCAGGATTTCTGTGGTAGTATTGTTGTAGGCTGGTAGATTGTATTGAAAGATGCTAGAAAGTGACTCTAACCCCATAATATGTAAAATATGGGGTACCGTATGTAGTATATCTTTACACAATGTTTATTTCTTACACATTGTGTAACAAGCCTCCATTTGTTTGCTCTGGTCATGCTACTATGTAACGGATGGTATTATGTGGCGCAATCTTCTGCCCGATATTTATCTCCTACACATTGTGTGTGTAGGAGCAGGCCTCCTGGGTGTGCCAGTGCGACGACTCCGTGGTGCAGCAGCTGCAGGAGGACTTCAAGAAGACGCTCAAGCAGCAGAACTCGCTGGAGCAGTGGGCCGTCTGGCTGGAGGGCGTGGTCAACCAAGTGCTCAAGCCACACGAGGGCGGACCCAACTTCCCCAAAGCCGCCAGACAGTTCCTCCTCAAGTGGTCTTTTTACAGGTTGGTACACATCTGCAGATTCTTCTTGCATGTATCTGGGTGGGCACCCATTTACAGGGATGAGAATCTTCTGTGGATTTTGAGGGATCTGCAGTCAATCTCGTAAACCTAGCCTGCCCTGGGTTGCATGACATTTTCATTAACAATTTCAGGGTTGCTTATATTTGTTCCATGTGTATAACCCAAACTGTGTTTGAAATCTTTTTATGTTTGAAGGAAAACTTTCAAAAGAACTATTCATACCAAGTAATAGGAAAATATGAATATTGTGCCTGGGTATGAATTTCACGAGAGAGAAATACGATCCACAACCAATGTCAATTTAAAATTATTTGAACATACCTGTGTTTCAGCTCTATGGTGATTCGGGATCTAACATTACGCAGTGCAGCAAGTTTTGGTTCCTTTCACCTCATCCGACTGCTGTATGATGAGTACATGTTCTATCTAGTCGAACACAAGGTGGCTCGTGCCACGGGGGAAACACCCATTGCCGTCATGGGCGAGGTAAGACCTAGTACCGACTTTGAAGCTATTGTATTCCTCATTCTGGTCATAAACTGTGCTATTTTGGAAACTCCAATAGGGAGAAAGTCTTTCTTATCGACTGCACATCTACACATCATGCTTTCTCTATTGCAGTTCATTGACCTGAGCAGTGCCATTGCTCTGGGCACCATGGAAACTGACAAACCTGCTACAACTGCATCGCCCAAGACCACCAGTACCGCAACCACAGTCGCCGCAGCTGCTAACAGCGCGACTACAACAGCAGCCTCTCACGCTAACACGACGACGGTGATGCTTGTGACCTCCAACCCGGGTCTGGTCAGCAACAGCACGAGTGTGAGCAACGCGTCCACAGTGACCGTGAGACCCACAGCCAATGGACTGGCGGCATCGGCGGCCAACACCACCACCAGCGCCACCAACAGCACCGTCGTAGTGCTTTCGTCAAGCACCTCCGTCGGGGGTGGCAGCGTCGGGGCAGGAACCAGCACGATCACGGGGGCGTCGGGCACCCTCCCGACCGCTGTCACCATGCGGACAGCCGCGGGCACTGCCGTGCAGCACTCCAATAAGACTCACACTATTCTCGTGATGCCCATAGCCTCGTCGGCGTCGGGGGATGCCTCGGTGGCCAAACGCCTCAAAAGAGAGTGAAGTCAAACCCCCCCAACTCACCGCACACACACACAGACAGATCGGGATATTTTTATTTTTCCATGTTAGCTCATTTGTGATCAACTGTTCCTCCTCGCATTGTGATCTTGACTTTGTTCCTGTATATTTCTTTTTAGCTCCTTCGATTAATTAACTCTCTCACTGCTGGAGGTGATTTGAGAAGCCGTGGAAAGTGCCAAGACTCTGATTGATTGCTTCCAGCATGAGGAAGGTTAACCCTCTCACCGCTAGAGGCAACCTGAAGAGCCATGGCTTAGGATTAATTAATCTAGAATGAAGAAGGTTATGAAGACAAGGGTTGCATTGTCGTATGCAGCACATTTAGGAATTGCAGGCGTTTATAGCTTTAATGATTTTAGCCATTAACTAAAGAAGCCAAATGTTTTTAAAGGAGATTTCAATACTGCACGATGTGTTTTGACAGTCGCTATGTATACAAATCTACAGTAGTGATTGCATGGCAATATCGAGGCATGCTTTCCTTTCTTTTTTTAAAAATTACAATATTTGTTTATCTTTTACTTGTTCAAAGCTTTTTAGCTTCTTGTTATTTGCATGAAGTTCAAAAGACATTCCTAGCTTTTAGGAGATGAGTTCGGACCTGTCTCGTCTTGTAGTTTTTGCTTGTTATCGATATTGAGGCATGGATTTGCCTTACATTACAGTATCCTCCGAACTTCATATTGGCGTGTTTTAACAAATTGTTGTACATAACAGTGCTCCCCAGGTTCTTAATTTAAATGTAGATGGATATACATTTACGTGTGTATGCTTGTTGTACAGACAGATGATAGATAGATAGATGGGCGACTCTCCATATTTTATGTTTTCAGTATACGTTTGACGCTCAGTCTGACCATCTCCAGTATTCTATGGACTGTACATACACATTTGTTATTTATGTGATGAAAATGACGCTACTGCTGCCGTCACTGCCAGGAGCTTACATGACGATTATTAAATATTCCATCTGGACTCTGGCAGTGGTTATCTCCCCTTTATCCCCCACCCCCCATTTCACCCTTCACCTCCAATCACAGTGTGCACAATCTGGCAGTGGTTATCTCCCCATTAACCATCCTCACCCCATAACCCCATCATCCATCTCCCTAATCACAGTGTACAATCTCCCAGGCCTGTGAATGTGTCGTACTGTTGTCCAGGCGTAAATCGGGCGACATGCTGTGGTTTTTCTATGGCAGGAAATTATGTACATCTCTTGTTAGCTTGGGACGACTGGTACGACCTTTTAATGAAATGCAGGCCAGGCTTTAGGGCTACGAAAACAAATTGTTCATACAGATGTGTACTGTACTATTGATACTATTCATACAAAGGGGAGAGCACTCTTGCATGAACTGACTCGCAGTTTTCAACAGGGAGTGAAGAATCAAATTCGCATTTGTTTAAAATCACCGAACTGCCGTGAGAGAAGTCATGATTAGTTGTACTAATTGATCGTAGTGCGTAGATAGTCGCACTGGTGAATTATTTTTCAGCCTCACAGTGTATTGTATATTTGCAAGAAAAAGGATCAAAAGTGATAGATCCGTAAATCTGAATACTGTTTATATCTGGAAATAACTAATATAAGGCCTGACTCTATTTATTGCATATTTAGATGAAAACGGTCTGTGTTATTTATTTTATTTGTATTGCAATTATGAATTTGTCACTACTAGTCGTTCAGGGTTGTCAGAAAATGTCTCTATGGGTGAAAGATTTCCCCTGTGACATAACGACAATAAAATCACTCACTGTCCGAAAATGGGAGCAAAAGGTGACATTCACTTTTCCCAATTTCGTATCATTACCTCACTATCAATTAAGAAAAGTTCATTCAATTAAGAAAAATGTCTTCAATTAAGAAAAGTAGGTTCTTCATTATTTGTTAGCATAGCATACCCGGTAGTTAACATAAACACATCCAGGTATGAAAACGTATTTGAAGACTTTAAAAATGTATGAAGGAATTTTCTTCAAATGTATCCTGTTTATTTGTAATTACTAAGGTAAAACCTAGTATCATAGACAGCCAGTTGAGGTTAATTGACACAAGAAGTCTGTATTATGTATAGTGTATGAGTCCCCTGATACAGCCAAATCCCTATGTTGTAACAGTCTACAAGTCTTTACCGACATAAGGGACCTATTTTTTCTTTTTTTTCTTTCTCCATGACATGGTGGCTTATGAAAAATTATTTATTTATTGTTCTCATGCTACATTGTACATATAACTGGAACTGATGCAAAAAAAACTTTTCTGCCAGTGTTGTTGTATTGTGTCCTGGTCCCCCCACCGACTATTTCATGTGTTCAAACTTACAACTAGGTGATTGGTATCTGTACTGCTGTCTTATATAAAATTCAAGATGATTGATTATATGTGAAGAAATGCAACATTTGAAGAAAGTATTTTTGTGAAACAAATCAAATGATTATGTAAAATTAATAGAAATAAAACAAAATATAGATCTGATTTTTCTTTTTCTTGTGTTGAAGAATCCTATGAGTAATTATTCAATATGATTTCTACAATAGATTTCTCATTTAGAAATACATTATTTTGAAATATACTCATGATATATTTCAGATGTATTCTAAAAGGCATGTGCATGTACTGCAGAATGCCTACATGTTTTACGTTGAGTGTATTTACATAAGTGCATCTTATTTTTTCAATATTTCTTTTACATTCCTGTGAATTACAAAAGGATTAATGCTTCTACAATATATATATTAACATGCAAAAGAAATGCAGGTTCTCACTAAATTGGATATTGCTTTAAAAAGTATATTTCCTTCTCATTGTCAGGACCTGCGTTTCTTTTGCGTTCTAGTATTATATAATTATGTGAGATTAATATGCAACGCAGGTGGCAGTACCTCGGACAGCGTTTTACTACCGCTACCGTGTGCGAAGTCTTTATACAACTTGCGCGCGTGCACACGCACACACACACACACACACACACACACACATGCAGAGAGAGACAGAGAAGTAGTAGTGTAAGTTCTTATAGTAGTAGTAATTCGAATAGTGATACGTATTTTGATCTAACGCCGCTAAGTGATACTTTCTCATATTTAGCAAAGTACATGTAGGCCTACTCTGCTTCAGTCCATCAATCTATGAATGGGTAGGCCCTATACCCGGATGAGAAGGAATGAATATTAGTATAGTGCCTAACATGGCAGCGTGGGTTGTATACTCTCCAGTGAGTGGAGAAGGTGAAATAAATGCACACTAATCTATTGGCCGAGTTAATAAAGTATTTTGTATCGAAATAAAGCATGGATCTGGCGCAATATATGGTACACATTAGGATAGACAAAGTTGCTTCGTCTCCACTATCACACTACTAGCGCTCATATGGTATGAGCTGAATGCATATGGTGCCATATAGAGGTTTAGATTCTGGACTAACATTAGGACTACTTTGCAATTTATACACGTAGGCCTATTATAGCGCGTTGTATAAATATATATGTCTAGCATTATTATTATTATATTATTTAATATTGTAATATGGTGATACTCTTCTCAAAATTACCAAATTATCCGATGTAAAGGTAGGCTATATATATAGAGCCTGCTATGTTGCATCATCAAACTGAAGACTTCCACGATTTAGGTGCATGTGAATAGGGCTTGCATCATTTTCACGGTAATATGTCACGAATATTCACGGTTAGGTTGATATTAACATTCATCCCATCAATCATTGCAGTGAGTGACAAGACTAGATTATAGATCTTATAAGCCTATATATCGATTATGCCATACTAGTAGGCCTAGCTAGGCTACACCAGGGATGCATGACACTTTGAAATATTTATTGCTGTTTAACAATAGCATCGGAAACTGGACACGTTTCTATTTCACTTATCACAATAACAACATATTTCACTGCGTATTTAAATGGTTTTATATGATATCGCATGCTAGGCCCCCTCCCCCGCGTCAACGTACGTGCCCTAGCCTGGGTCATGTGACTTATCACGTGACAAGACTGCCAAAGACTTTACCCTCAGAAACGTACGCGAGGCAAAATGTTGATCGCCAGCTTCAAGCGATTGTTATGAAGATTATGTGGGAACTAAGCATCTGTTTGTTTAAAGTCGGTGAGTATAATAACCAATCTACTCATACGTAGTATACAGACCTGTTATTAAAAACACAGGTACGTACGCACGTGGTTTAACCGTGGTTATAGACCCCCCCTTACGTTAGTTTATACTCACGTTTGGAAGAGTCTATTTGACATCAAAGGGGAGTGTCAATTCCTCGATATTTCTAGGAGGAAGATTTTAGCACTGAGTATCTTACGCGTTGAATGGAAATGGTGGAAATAACATAACATTATATCATTGATTGGTTTTAGAGTATATATTACGTATAGATACTTTTAATTTAGATAAATATAATTATTAAATGTATAGTTGGAAAAACAAATGTAGCTTTTTCTAAAGATTGGTATATTACCAATCTCAGTAAAATCAGATCTCAGCCGAGGAGTATCATATCTGTTTGAGCGTTAGTTACGGATATTATTTTAATGAGACTGATATCGTACATTCCATTAATATTTTATCGCCGAATTGATGAAATATTGGTTTACCAAATAATACAATGATTCTGTTAAATTTTGGTAAATAACAAGATAAATGCTCCAAAATGTTAAAAGTTATTTTTATCCTTTTTTTCTCGTCACCATCACGAGTGAGTCTGGACTTGAACGTGCGTTTGTATTCTGAGTCAAATGACCTGTAAACATATTCTCACGCTAGGGGCACCGAGTGTAAACAGAGACCGTCAGAGTCAATATGTCACAGTGCTGAAAAACTGACGTGTCACATGTGCCCGGTACAAACCGGCGGATATACCTCTATCCTATCTCCTTCTCTAGGCAAAATACTGGAAAATAGCCATGATTTGACAGTTTTTCATGGAAGTTTAAGCTACAAGGTAGGCCAATGATTTTGTATATATATTTTTTTAAATGCTACTAATAATAATCATAATCGCAATAATAATAATATTATTATTTGTTATTTTATTAATAATAATAATAATAAATATAATAAATATAATAAATATAATAAATATAATAAATATAATAAATATAATAAATAATAATAATAATAGTAGTAGTAGTTGGACTTATAAATATATGTGTACACTTTAAAATAATTAATAAATAGACTTAAGATTTTTAGGAATGGCAGACATACAGAAATAACAAAGTTATAAATATTAAAATAAATACTGTAGCTATAGTATCTGGCAATACGGTAGATGAACACAATCTTAATGTAAAATTGTTTTTATCTTGACTACGTTAGCAAACAAAGATAATCTTTATGTCCCTTCTCAGTTGAGATCGTCCTTGTACATTATATTGTGGTTTTAGTTGTACAATCACATACATGTACAGCCTACAGGCATTATAGGTATGATATTATGTTCATACCTTTATGTTCATACCCCTAATAAAGGTATACCGGTATGTATACAGGTTATATGCTTATACATGCAGTGGTTCATATAAGATTATAATGATTTTGATGATATACATGCATAGGAATTAATTATGTGAACATGTTATGCTAATGAGTACATTACATACATGAAGCATATGATGTAATCTGGCATAAAGTTTCATGTGTTTGCCTATATTATATGATATGCGGATCGCGTGTGTATGTATGTATATTGTGTGTGTGATCGCGCGCGCGTGCGTGCGTGTGGGAGTGTGTGTGTGTGTGTGTGTGTGTGTGTGTGAGAGAGAGAGAGAGAGAAAGAGAGAACAAATATATACCACAAGATCCCCAAGGTCTAACATGTTGGTGTGCTGAACAATACCGTAACTAACAAATCTGATTATGCCTGCATGCTGATATGAGTGGTTATACGTGTCAGAGTTGTTAAAACCCATTATATAGGTAACGAGGCGAGTACAGTTTAGCCGGTCAATTTCACGAACGGCAATTATACCCTGTGTATACAGTCCATTTTCATGGTCAGTATGGATTATACAGTGTACATACGTACAGCACCAGTTTACCATTATGACAAGTGCTGCCATATTGACTAGTAAATGTGCCTATTTATAGGTTTCATCGGCAAAGCCTTATTATACGAGTTCATCGAATCTATATACATCCCAGTTAATATCGAATTATTTTCTATATTATTTATCATAGCATCGCACCATGGATGCAGTATAATAAATACTGCTACAGTATATAGCATGCATATCATATTCCGTATTATATTGAGAAAACAGTTATTTTCATAATAACGGACCGCAGGTGTCCAGTGATTTGGCGCGAACTGATCGATAGCAGGATGTTACTCATAGGGCACAGCTGATGAAGATGTATAGCCGCCTACAGGTGTACTGTCGGTATCGGAATAAATTATTAATATGCTCCGCTTCACTTGTTAATCCTTACCACCACCACCACACCCCCACCACACACCCCACACCCCCACCCCCGCTTTCTACCAAATTTCGGAACTAGGCTTGGGGACGGATGCCATACTTCTTCCGAATGTACTATAGTTCCTGAAGAGTATCTGGAGCATGTAGATATTTGGAAATTCTGCTTTGTTAACAGTGTATATGTCCAAAATGGCATCGACCTGGCCCTTAATTAATGTTGTTGTGTATACTTAGAACTGTATGTAGGCCTATGTCGTTGTTTGAAGGTATGGAGTGAATTATTCCGACGTTAAACAATAACAATCAAATGAAGATCAATATAAAGATAGTTGTGGGTGGGCGTGACTTACACAAATGTAACCTTAGCTCCATACCCATATATGGACAATAAGACATTACAGTTCAACTTCACGCATGCCTCAGAGTTCATGATTTTACTATGGAAGTTGAAGATCAAGGGTCTATTCTCGAAACGTTCTTACGATCGTACGACAATATTAACGACTCTTATAGTATGGCTATACGCTATTCTCGAAACGTTCGTACGAACTTCTTAGCTTAAGAACACTTCGTAGCCATATTATAAGAATCGCTAAGATTAGCTTATGATCGTAAGAACGTTTCGCGAATCTGAGGCTATCTGGGTATCCTTTCACAATGCTCTCTTATCCGCGCTCTCTTTGCAGCGTATTCAGCTCGGCAAAGAGAGCGTTGCGATCTCTTAGTGGATAAGTGGATAAGAGATCTACGTGAAAGGTATTAGATATAATAATACTTTGGTGTATTGTATTTCAAGAACTGTTCACCTGTTTCTTGCTAAACTCTATTGGCTTGTTGTTGCCATTGTAAATATGTAATGCATTGACCAGGGTAAAACAGTCATAGAATATTGTTTGAATTATGACCAACATCTAGATCCACATTATATCAATAATTGTAAATGAGAAAAAAAGTGTGGTTTTTTGTGTGTTCATCAATGCAAAAAAAATCAAGATGGATCTATACAGTACTACATGTAGTATATATCTGTATTATGATATACACTTGTAAAAGGACAATTTAACTTCCCCGAAATAGCTCTCCGAGTCCGCTGATCTTTGGCGAATTGTTCGTTCATCAGGTAATAATATTCTGGATTAACCTGGATAATCGGGGATTGTCTTTGCTGTCGTAACACTTCTCAGGGTAACAGGTAGTTTTAGTATCCACTTCCGCGGTATGGTTTTAGTTACCAGCTGGTTACATTCATCTGCAGCGCTACATTATACTGTAGTCTGTACGGCTCAGTTCCTTATACATGTATATCATGCGCGTTGTATTTGTGTAACTTTATTCTAGATATATTCGAGATATCTACCGACTTATTAACCGTAAACTACTTCACACACTATTCAGTTGACATAGCTAATTCTTACCAATAAATTAGCAACATTTCTGTTATCCTTGAATTCGTCGGATATCTTCAAGTAAAGTCTGTTGCCTTATTATATATTTACAAAAGTTCTGATTGCTTGTGTTTACCTATATAGGCCAAACGAACACACACACACACACACACACACACACACACACACACACACACACACACACACACACACACACACACACACACACATGTGCACACACACACACACACACACACACACACACACACATTTAGTATAATAACCATGCACATACTGTCAATGATGTAATGGCGTAAAATCACGGATGTTTATTTTTGTCCGTGTAACCATTCGCCTCCCGTTTACGGACATCATATGATGGATTGGATTACTAGACATGTCACCTCAACCGTGATATTGAGTAATCCGTTTTAATACGTTCACTCTCTCAGATTCACCAAGAGTGTTGAATGACGTACAACAAATGTAGGCCTACGTACAAAATCAGCCGACATGATGGATATGTGTGGATTTCTGATTTATGAGAACTGTTTGAAATTATATCTTCACGTTAAAAAAAAAAATTAAAATTGAAATTGGGTTTACAGTCGCTTTCAAGATGCTTTCACTTAGACCTATATCCCAACATGTCAGTTTAGGACCAGCAACATGCGTATAACGCTAAATGTTGCAGTAAACCTGGGAGCACCGGCTGGTGCTGACAGACCAAGGATTCAAGGATACAGGAAGGTTATTTTAATGAAGCATGCTAGAATATAGGCCCTAATGTGATGTCATATTTGTTAGTAAATAGTAAATACTGTATTTTCTTGTAATTATTCAATTTTGTAATTTAATAATAATGAAGCTCTGCAGAAACAATAACATGGACTCGCCTGTTTATAATTTTTGTTTTTGTATTTTTTGTATTTTTTTTTACAAATTGATTACTAATTTATTATTGATAAAGAACGAAAGGTGACGCAAGACTATATGCGACTATTTACGACACTTTAGGGTGCAGTTCATTGTTCATCTGCATGACTTTGTAAACGTGCAGTGCATATTGTATTGTGCATTGATAGCGCAAGAGAATAGGCATGCAACTGACGTATATATAGCACAGTGACGCACATACACACACCATATTATGGGCAGCTTCGGGCATTATTTTGAGATTGCCACGTGTAGATTACGTTAATTGAGCGTATTAAATACGCTAGATACGGTAATGGAGCATGTGCCATATTGTTCTACATTAGAGAGATATATAACTATCTAGGAATATATAATTAGATGAATGAAGGGATTGCTGGCTATTTATTGTTTTACCATGAAGGCATATGTGCGTTTATTTTTAAAGAACTCTGAATAATTACTACATGTATATATGATTATTTATTTTGGTGTGTGTGTGTGTGTGTGTGTGTGTGTGTGTGTGCACACGCACGCACGCACGTGTGGTATGTGTCTAAATCAAGCAAAACATCAATATAAAGCTTATAATATGTATTTAGAGAGAGAGAGAGAGAGAGAGAGAGAGAGAGAGAGAGAGATATGTAATCTACTGTACTACTTGACCTCGTCCAACTGTGAAGATGTGTTTACTGTAAATGTAATTAATATTCTGACGGAAATGAACAATATTTGCTGACATCGCATATACATTATACTACGTGTAACCCTGGATGTGTGTATATGCAGTCTCTAGAATATCTCTCTGTGTTGTGCATTTACATGTTTGTTTAGTCTGTGGTGGATGCTTGGTAGACACTAGTTCCAACTATGTATGTATGATTCTTCAAATATTTCAAAATCTGACTACTCATTTATTTAGACAACAATTTTGTTAATCTTGTTATACACGAACATGTAGGCAAAACATTATTGTCATTGATTGTAGATTATGTATTAAGTTTAACAATTCTTAAGTTTGATTATCATAATTGTTGAATTATCAAAATATTGATGTATTGAAATAATATTGATATAATACTATTATTATAGTATATTAATGTCACAGTGTAGTGTTAGTGTTAGTGTATTCATTGATATTGTCATTATTGTTACATTATCATTATTGGTTTAACTATCATATCGTAATGTTAAAGGTAACACGGCAGTGTTAAAAGTATATTATTAATTGGTTGAAAATATGTACCAACAGTATCAGATATGATATCTGGAGTTATCCAGATATGAATGTCATGAAAATAATTTGAAATTAGTGTTTATGGGTCAGTATAATATGTTTTATATATACATGTATAGTTACCGTGGTGCACATTCCTGATACATCCAATGATTACTAAACCGTAAACGTCATGCATCATAGTGTACGTCTTGAGATAGGCCTATACATACTTATTCAATAAGAAGTATTTCATATGTAATAACGTGTACACATTTTGCAATTCTACACACATATACTGACGTAGGCACATACACAGTAGATGGTATAGTTGTAACAAAGCGATCAATCATTCAGGAAGTACACGATTTAAGGTATACATGTCATGATGTGTTCCGGTTTGTTGGCTTGTTTTAATGGGCCAAATGATACATACTGTTGTGACGTTGAAATAAGAGCATACTGCAATTCATCCATTTACTACAATATTATGCAATGTCTATGTATACTATTTTATTGGTTTTGGGGTATCAGATCGTAGAACTTAACAAGTATTCTGAAAATTGAAATTGCTCTTCGGAAAAGGCGTTCTTCCTCTGAAATGATGTTACATGTAGATAATATATTTGTTATTATTTTCATTTCAGATTGAAAGCGACTCAGTGTTTAATACGTTAAAGTCACAATGGATCATTCCAAGCATAAAGAAACTGGCCAAACTAGTGACATGCACGCGCATCACAAGATGGAAACGACAACCGAGAGTGTTAGCCACGATATGCACGCGCATCACAAAATGAAAACGACAACCGAGAGTGTTAGCCACGATATGCACGCGCATCACAAAATGAAAATGACAACCGAAAGTGTTGACCAGGATTTACACGCGCATCACAAAATGAAAATGACAACGGAGAGTGTTGGCCACGATATGCACGCGAATCACAAAATGAAAATGACAACGGAGAGTGTCGGCCACGATATACACGCGCATCACAAAATGAAAATGACAACGGAGAGTGTTGGTCACGATATGCACGCGCATCACAAAATGAAAATGACAACTGAGAGTGTTGGCCACGATATGCACGCGCATCACAATCAAAACATTGCCACAGAGAATATGGGCCACGATATGCACGCGCATCACATGCAATTGACACCGGCATCTGGGAACGTTAACGACCCAACGTATCACGTGATGAATGGCACTCATTCTATGTCCGGCCACGACATGCACGTGCACAATCAAACAATTTCCGGTCATGGCGATCATATGCATCATCTCCATGGCGACAGTAGTGCTGATGCCCATGGCCACCACCATCACGCCCATGCTGTAAGCTAGCCAAGCACATATTTTATATATACTTATTATTTAATACCGGTAATGCCAATTATTGTTTAAAAAACTAGTTTGATGTTTTAATATTTAATGCAATCTCTATTTAAAAATATACCTGCGTCTCTACTATTTGATGCTATTCGGTCGTATTGTGATGGGTCAGTGCAGATTCCTTTGCCATGGCGCAAATCCCATTCAGATAGTGGACATTGTACATGTCTGAGATTCACGTTTTGTAGATGACGTTTCATACTCGTGACGATGACTACATACTGTTTCACGACTGGCAGTTGACCCCTGGACGAGGTAATTAAAACATTTTTAGAATTTGCCACACACAATAAAAAGACACAAACAAAACCAATACTTTTGACTACGTCCTGACATTTAATTAATGAGCATGCATATTACATTGTTGTTTAATATTAGGGTTCAACTAAGTATTGTTTACTCGAAAGATATGTTTTTTAGGTACACGAGCCATAATATATGTATGCTACCAGTATGTGAATATATATTTTACATTTGTAACTCTAATTCAGTCCAAAACGACCATTTAATTTGTCAGTGTGTGCCTTTAAATGTTATCCTTAGATCCATAGTCTAGGTAATACATGTATCAATAAATGTTACATTACGTTGATATGAATCAGAATGTATTTTAGATATATTTACATCGAATTCCTTTCAAACTGAAAAGGCTATATCGTATGAATTATCTTTAATCGGATGTTTATTTAAAACAATTTCCATCTATTTGATAAGCCCTGCTATTAATTACCATTTTACTATAAAGGAAAGTAGTCGATGGATATAATTATATGGTGACAATAGGTATTCAAGACTTTTATAGTATTATATTGGAAACATGGTCGTTCCATCTATTCCAAATGTTCTATCTAATGTAGACTATAATGGTCCCAATTCCAGTAGTGAAGACTTAGTGTTAATTAATACATTTGCTCGGAAAGTTTTCAATTAAGCTATAATTAAACGCATTCCTGTTAATGTACATTGTTGCCACTCACCACCTGCTGCCTGCTTAATTTACATTCAATGAGGAACTAATCATCATTTCTTGATGACACCTTTGAAGAACCTTCGGATTAACCCTCTCCCTGCTGGAGGCTACCGGTAATGCCCTAAAGCGCAGTGTATGTGCCTAATCCAGCAGGGAGAGGGTTAACGGATGTCGAAAGGTACAAATAACCAGAGATGACAAAAATGAAAAATGAGCAAGTTCATCGACCTTGATTACATGTCAGGGTTTTTAACAAATCCTTACCCATATAAATTGTTTTTGTTTTGTAGCCTACTATGATTTTAAACATTCTGTTGTCTTTATTTTCTAATGATCTGATTTCTCTGCAGTGACGTTCCTCGTATGCATGGCATTGTTTATTATCGCCATCGTCTATCAACTTCTAAAGATGGCACGGGCAAAACTTGGACGAACATGCCCAAATACAAACTGCAGGTAATTAAAATAGGCATTTATTTTATGATAGAGACGTACCGCCAGTCCTAGCGTAAATCAGGAAAGCGCGCTTAATTTCCTCTAGTAAAGCTGGATTCATACTTTTAACGGTGCCTTACGGCGCAACACGTTAGCACACGCTTACCGGTGTAGCATCCCA